>JAJMCR010000114.1:0-16495 GCA_030573095.1 Pichia paraexigua | reverse complement strand
CTTTTCTTGCACGTTGGTTTTTGAATTCATGTGAACGAAACAAGCTGTTATAAATAGACTCTTTGCAAAGCGGAATTCTAGTGGAGGGGAAGAATAGCTCAATTTTTTTTTTAATTTTGAAAAGTCGAAATTGATTGATATTGGACCAGTCTGGAAAAAATGAATGGTTGAAGAGTCAAATGCTCTTTCTGTGAGGATCAAGTAAATATTTGCCCAAAGCAATATTACGTAATATAATAATTTTTACATGAATCTGGACGGAAAGACGTTGAGAAAAAAAATATTTATCAACGGAAATGTATCTATCCTGGTAACTCATGATAATTTTTATAAGAGGGGAGAAAAACCCAAGTGTTTTATAGCGAGTAACGAGATAATAACCTTTAAACAAGTAATGTCGAATTGTACCAACGAAAGAAATCTAAACATCATGGATAATTCCAATGATACAAGGAATGGCAACTCTGAAATGTTAATCGATGAAACCTTTAACGATAGAAGTAATCACATCAACATGATCAAGATCATGGACAAGGATGATTTACTCAACCTAATGAAAGGCAGCTAGAATAGATGTATTCGATAGTAAACATCCACCTACTGTCACTCAAAAAGATTCACGGGAACGAATGTTGCTGGTGTTCAAGACGATTTGAGCTTTGCAAGAAAGGACATTCGCGCTCACTTTCAACCTCACTTTTGTAACCTGGGAAATCCATAGAATTCCAGGTTGTGTAACGTAGACTGAGCGAGGCTCTGGTGGCGATTGAAGTTTCATCATATACCTATTCTTTATTCATTCTGAATACCATCGTTCACGATACGAAGCAGACTCGAGCTTGTACCGGTTATTCACTATAAATTGGCATAAGTAAATAGCGCTCGATGTATCACAAGATTCCGACAGAAATTTCCTGATGCGTCAAAGTTTGCATCGTCAATAACACTACTAAATTCTCCGAACATATTGGATCTAGCAGCAGCAATAACAGAAGTTACACATCAAAAGTACTATGGTGATTAGCTGAAAAAACAGGATAAGCAACACCTGTAGGAACAACAGCACTAGAGGCAATTTGGATCTCATTATAGGCAAATAAAGCTCAAAAGCCAACAAAAGAAAAAATGTTTACTTTAATTTCTACAAAAAGAAGGATTTTTTTTCTTCTAAATAATTAAATAGCAATAGACAACAAACAATAAACAATAAACAATAAAACAAAATTTAAATATTATCTAAAAACTTTGAGTTTGATTCTTTTGCTCTTTTGGCATCTCTTCTGGTAAAGTAAAGCGCAACAAATGTAAGAATTAATCCTAAGGAACTCAAACATGCTGTATATGTAAACCCAATATGATAAACGGGTGCATCTTGTGCATTCCAAACTAAAATTGGTACCCATGCATTTGTAACATAGGCTAAAGTATTAGTACAAACAACAACAAAATTTCTTTTCATATCATCTTGGAATAATAAACGATTAACCCATGAGAAAATCTGTGGTTGACCCCAAGCAGTTGGGATACCAATGAAAAAATATGCTGCCCAATGTAGCCCAATTGGAATATTCCATGCAGATAAACAAGCACAACCAAAAATCAAACATAAGAAAAATAGAGATGTGAAGACATAGTTTAGTTTTCCTCCCAAAAAGTCATGCACATAGGAAAAAAATAATGTGATACCAATACCAGCTCCATAGAGAATTGAAGGATAAATGTTATATATGCTGGAAGGTAGATGCAAATCATACTTCATCCAAGTTGTAAACGTTGGTTGTGAAATTGCTCCACAACTATTATTATAACATAAGAATAATACTGGAAAAACGTAAATATGCCATGTATTGAAAAAACTCTTGATCTTCTTCCAGGTATACTTCTGTCTCGTGTTCAATTGAGCACCTATTCTTCTTCTTCTTTCTAAAGCGACAAGTTTATCATCTTCAGTGAAATACCAAGCATCGGTGGTTGATGGAGTATTTGGATCCACAAACAGAGTATAAATACCTATTGGAAATGAGATAATGGAATCAAAAACAAACATCCACTTAAATGGCTGAAGTGTACTATTCGAAAATCTTTTCAAAATTGCCTGTTGTAATGGACCAGAAATCATGCTTGCAGCAACACCAGAAACAGCAAAATATGAAGATCTTTTGGACAACTCTGAGGGACTATACCAAGAACCAACCAAATATTCTAAACCGGGGAAATAACCTGATTCTAATAAACCAATAAAAAATCTAATTGCATAAATACCTTGAATTTTATCTTCTTTACAAGCAATCATTAAAATTGTTAAAATTGCCCAAGATATTTCCAAACCACCGAGATAATAACGAGCAGATATTCTGTGAAGAATTAAATTTGATGGAATTGCACCAACTATGTATCCAACTGTCCATAAAGTTATCATATAATTATATTGATTCCGATTCATAGCAAAGTATTCCTTCATACCATTAACATAAGCGGTTGAAATGTTTGATTGGTTCAAGTTTTTAATGAAATATCCACACATTGAACTCGATAATAAGAACCAATCCAACTTTAGTAAAAATCTCTGTTCTTTAGGATGCTTATCTAAACCGTCCCAGAAAAAATGAGCAACTCTCCACCACAACTTTTGTCTTTTGAGTAATTCAGCTTCGGATAATTCGACAGTCAAATCGATGTAAGGTGTATCAATAATATCATTGTCAACTTCAACTTCACTATCATCATCAGATTCCTTGTGTTCATGAATAATGAAATTTTCATTTTTGATTGAATAATTAGAGTTTTGTTCAGATTCTTCAGCGATACTTACTTCCTTGGACGTCATCGTTAGATGGCACTGTTTGAATGTCTTAAGAATATAAATTCTGATTCATATATTAAGAAAACAAAAGTTGTTGTTCTTTTATAACCAAAACTCTGCTGCTGAATTGAATATTAAACGAACCACCACACATGTTTGCTTTTGACGTATCATAGAACCACATCTCCCGTTGTGACCACAGTAGCAAACAGACTATAACCTAGGATCTTCTTCATATCTCACACTTTTGAAGAAATGATTATCATTAAAACTGTGACGCACCTTGGCAGATACGCAGCTTTTTTTTTCGGAGATTAAATAATTTTCATTTTACACAAGTTTTGTCCTTTATACATAGTTTCTATTCAATTCCTTAAATGATGTAGAGTCAATATAAGGATATTGTAATTCCAGTTTGTTTTATAGTAAATTCGGTTATCGTGATTTTGTTACAAATAGAAAAAATGCAAATGGCTGGGTTGGGTAAAAGTGTCTCTTGTTACTAGTGCTTGATTATTTGGTAAGCTGAGAATACTAATTGCACCCAGTTTGGCATAATTAAAAAGAATATATTGTTTCATAACTAATATACACTATATAAGATAAAGTTTAAATTTATATCATTTTGACTTTGGAAAAAATCGATATAATTTTTATTTCAAAATAATGTAAATCATATTGCACTCTTCTGCCCCGTTATTAAAATTTAAAACTTAATATCAGTTGTACTGACGATATGCGATACTGAAAGTTTTTTGAATACGTGTTTGCTAATTGCATTTTTTACCATATTTTTAAATTGTAATCTCTTTCTTTTTTGTTAAAAAAATCATGCTCATCTTGATAGTAAGCGGTTGATGGTATAGCCACACTAATAAATAAAATTTTCTGGTGTATGTTTGAATTCAGAAAAAGCATTGATTAAAACGTTGTTACAACCTTAAAAATTATTCTTCTCAATTTATGTTGATTCGTGGGATACCAGTATAATTGTGACTATTTAATAATCCTTTATGTTGAATGTTACTTTTGATTCACTGTTAATTATGATTAGCAAGACATTAGTATAGATAGTGAATTCGTTCAAAATATGAAATTAGTAAGCAACAGTTAAGTATTTGTAAAGATTGTGCAAAAGTATCAATTTAATTGTTCAAGATAATGAGGAAAAAGCTAAAATCTAACTGTGGATTATATTAAACCGGAGTTAAATTTTGCAGTGTGGATCATTCTACCTAGAAGTTTCAAGTGCGGATTAGTATGGGAAACCATGTGGGGTACATTGAAATTTGTGTGGAACGCAAGTGTGATTTCCTATATTGGTGGACTAACGTTTTTCTCAGAAGATGGAAAGTGGCCAGGTGGCGAAGATAGAAGAACACTTACGAGATGTACGATGGTTTGTTCATCTGTTGGTGTTGTTGGCTAGTTGCCAGCATTTCTGGGAGAGAAGTTAGCATTTTCCAGCAATGTTTACCAAAAGTTGGGATTTTCATATTGATAGAATGGACAAGATAGTGCAATGGCCAGACTGGCAGTGTGTGGCTGTATGTTCTGTAATGTTTACAAGGTTTTAAGCGCAATATTGGAGAAGTTACTGCGGAAAGATTAGTTGAATTACAGTATTTGTGGCATTACTTGATTCCCTGCAGGCGCAGTGTGTTAGATAATGGTATCAGTGGATTCAGCAAGTGCTTTTGTATTATCAATGGCCATTGAGAGAATTACAGTGGTATTGTGGCAGAGTATTCAGAAAGATTTGGAGAAATGTCCGGCATGTGGCTCAACCCATGGAAAGGTCAATTTGAAAACGTCCAAAGTGAGAGTTGAAACTGAAAAATGAAACGGTCATGGAAATGGAAATGAATAACAATAAACTGCTGTTCCTTTACTACGTTTATTCCCACACACATGCACAAGCACTCAGGCGGGCTAGCGAGACCTAGTCTAAACTTTATGGAAATTCAAGTGGACGTACTTGATCTGTTGTTAGGGAATTAGTTTTTGGAATATCCCCTTAATCAAAAGTTACACATTTATGGAGTACATCAACGATATTAGTTACTCATTTCAAAGCTTGTTACGTTGCTTAGCTTTTATTAATTAAATAAAAGCTTAATGCTTAAACAGTTGTACAATACATAAATCACACTGTTGGAAGACTTTACACTGGAATTGCTGTTACGAATGTATTTTCTAATACACTAGTTTAATTTTTTTGTGGTTAGTGTATTGAAACTACAGGTGTTGAATATTGTATTGCCATAACATGTAGGATTAATACTGCATTTTTGACAGAGTACTATATATTCACTAAAATATATTCACTAATTTTCGAATTTTGATACACTTGTTTTGTGTTTAATTTATTGTTGGTACACTATTAGAAGTTCTGAATATTGTATTATTGAAAAAACCAGAGCTAGCGGTGCAGTTTTGAATGAGTTATCTGCTACTTGAATAATACTCACAGGATTTTAAGGTATGCAATTTCAGTTTCTATACAATTGTTTTATGATGAATTAGTTATTAAAAACATATTACAAGGGTTGAATACTATGTTACCAAAACTAGAGGGTTTACGGTGCATTTTTGGTAGACTTATTATTGTTTGAAATTACAGATATAATTAATTTAGATTAGAGCTATTGCTTCTATAAATTGTTCTTGTCTCTAAATTTAACCAAGGTTATCCAATCTTATGATGCAGATTCTAATACAACAACATTATCAAAGAGGAAGTTTAGTTTTCAAATGCCAAACGGAAAAAGTTCATGTCCACTCTGGTACTCACGCATAACACGTTTAAAATGAACTCTTTCTCCAATTAACCACTTTCTTCTTCTTGGAATGTTTTTACAACCAGTTTTAATAGTTCAGATGCCACACACAGTTCTACTGATGCAGGTATTCACGCAGAAGAATTCTACTCTCTCTACAAACCAGTTGTACTAGCTTAAATTTATCATACTAGTTTACTAGCTGTGGACACCAATATAACCATTATGTTTATTTAGTTTATCTTTAGTGCAAAATGATTATCAATGAAGCAATAGTAAACTAATTCATTAGACTTTATTCAATAGTTGAGTGAAATATACTTAGACAATAAATTTATTGTTTAACTTTTATTATGTATTTATTAAGATACTGAGCAATATCAATGGTGTTAGTTTTTCAACTGTTCTATTGATATATGTTACTAAAATTTATCATAAACAATCTTTAATGATGTTTTACCATTGGCCAAATTTATTTAGTTTTTTAATCACAAAGAAGTCTTTTACAAATTGAAACGTTATCTAAAATTAGCTGTGAAAGCAAGCATCTTAATTGAAAATAACTTCAAATTTACTAAGATTTATCTTAACATTTGTTTATTATATAACACTAATCATCCATGAACAAAAAGTTTCTTTGTAAGATTGTATAGTCAATTAGTTGATAAAATGCCAGTAAATAGAAATGAAAAATTAATTTTTTATTTAATTAGTTTTCAATAAACAATGCTAGCCATTGTGATGTCTTTTTCCCTGTTAAAATATTACTTTTATAAGCAAATAGATGTATAATCCCATTTGTACAGTAAACCGACTTCCGAACTGCAGAGTTTCACTCCTTAAGCGAAAGAATGCTGTTTTTGAACAGAAAACGTTAAATATTGCTACTTTAAGAATATCTTGAATTTTACATTAACATGATATCATTTTTAAAACAGCCAATCTTTTATAAACTTCAAACTTATTGTTTATTACAAAATAAGAACTTAATTCATGTTATAGGTGTACCATTAATTAACTGTATAGATATTAGCATCTTATAACTACCCTGGAAAGAGTCATGGCCAAAATGATGCTTTTTATTTACAACAACCAACGTGTCACAAGATTGCTTATGTAATGGTTTTCTGAGTTTGCATAATTGTTTATGAAAAAACATTCATTTTTTATTTATAGTTTATTTAGATTTCATAGACAACTTCAGAACCAATAACATATCATATTTTATGACATTATTGAACCTATAATGTATTTAATAAGTATACATACATATGCAAGATAATTAAAGAAATATTATGGTAATAAAGATCAAGACGATTAAATAATAGCTATGTTAAATGAAATTCAAATGTAACAATGGCTGAATGCCCAAAGTGTGGTCACTTCAATAGTAGACAGTGGCTAAGAATTACACCAATATTACCTGTTTAACTAGATACAATCAATATAAGTTTTTAGATTTGGTTGTTTTAACATGACTTGCTTAAACTTTATCAGAGGATATAACTCTACAAACATTCACTCAATGGGATAGTACAGACAATTACATTTGAAGTTAAGGTAAGATCTATCATATTGAAATGAGAACAGATCTTATTGAAGGAAGTAATGAAAGTGAATTAAATCTGATATATGTCAAATTTTGTGAGCTTAAATTAGATTTACTTAGTTTAAGTTGTTGTTTTATTAGATTTACAGTTTTGTTTAAATTAAAATGTAAATGAAGATATGAAATTTTAAAAGAAATCAAATTGACAAATGAAATTAAACTAGTAAATGTTATACAATTGATAGATAAAATTGAATTAATAAGGAAATTAAATTAATACAACAAACCGTATTCCTCGAAGTATAAACTATTAAAAATTTTATATAATAAACTGTTTAAAATGTTATGTACTGTTTTAAATTTATGGAGATATTTATCAGATTTAATTTCAGTTTCCTAATTAGGTTATTACTGTTGTTGGTAAATATCTTCGTCCATTTTTATCTACATGTTCCTCGCAAACCAACAATGCCTGACTATACCAACAGCTGTATACTAGGATCAACCAAATTCTCTGTTATTGACGGAGTTATTGTCAAGCAGATCCACACCATCACAGCTATTTTAAACCTGTTGAACCATATCTTGAAGGTTTTGATGATGCTATGGAAAGATATAATCAATAGGAAGAAATTGTGCTCTTTGTGAGACATTATATAGAATGTTATGATAATTTTTGTCATAACTCTGGGTTTTTATCTCACTTAATAGCAAATTATTACGTTCGATCATTATATTTTTATCTTGATCGATTGTGTATTGTTAGAAACTGTCAATAAGATCTGATAATGCTTCTGCATTGCATCCATTTTCAATGATCTTCGACTTAGCATTGAAGACCGTCTCATCAATACCCATTTTTGAATAATCTGGGATATAAGCATCTGATGCGTTATGATATGTATCTTTCGTGGTACTAGACATTATGATTATTTAAATAAGATTGACTTTAGTTTTACTTCAATAGGAAACTATTTTTCCGTGTTTCGGTCTGTTTGTAAAAGCTTCTATAAAGTTGATGACTATACCTAAGCGTAACAAATCTTCTATCCAAGAATATACATTCCTACTCAATTTTTTATTAATCTTGTTAATGAATTGGCCAAATAAATTATAATTATGAACTTTAAATTTAGGAATGGATATTTTGGAAGATATGGCATAGTCAGTTACAGATGAAAGTTGTTCAATTGACATGTAATAATCTAGTGAATGATAATATGGTATTACAAACGGTTCAATAGTTTTATTGAGAGAGTTATTTCTCCAATACATCTTATCTGGTGGTTTCTGCAGTGAAACGGTAAATTATTGGACGCCTTGCATAATAAAGTGGTAACAGTAGAATAATGACTGAAATATTTTCAGCCTAAAGACATATGCAAGTTATTGTTATGAGGATAACGATGATATTAATTGCAATAACTAGTACTGCCACATCTTATTAAGAAGTTTACGTATTAATAAATTTAGACAACACAAGGTTTGGCAGTTTCAATTTTTACCAATTTTTAAATCAAAATATGTTTATATACATCTACAAATAGATTTAAAGTATAAATTATACAAATTTAACAAGAATCGCTTGATCATTCTAAAATAACAGTTTGCAAACTTGATAGATCCTGTTCAGTGAAATAAAGATCAGATTCATTAAGCAAAACAGCATTCTCAAACTTCTTCCGTTCATGATTTTCGATATTCTTTTGGGTTAATCCATAATTATCCACACTGACATCATCTAAATCCTTCCATTTGAATAAGTTGGTGTAATCATCATTTTTACCTTCCACTTTTTGAACAACTGTTTTACCTAAAACAGGCAAAAACTTGAAACCATGAGACGAACCACCGGTTGCAACTATTAAATTCTTATAATCTGGAACAAAATCAATAACAAAATCACTATTGATAGAATCCGTATACCATAGTAGTTTTGATTTTAATTTAACACCTTCTAAAACAACAACATCTGGGCAAATAGCCATAAAAATATTTTTAGCCTCTTGAATCACAGATTTTGGTAATTTTTCATCCCCCAAAGTTTTTGGAATAGAAATGTATGTATCACCAACCTTAACCGGATTTAAATATTTGGTTTGTCTTGTATTCAATTTTAAAATACCTTCCTTTTTTGTGTTTGGAAAAAAAGCAAAACCACCTTCACCATCATAATGACCTGCATTTCTATCAAATTCACTTGAAGTTGTTTTCCATTGAATGTGTGGATATTCGGAGTATTTGTCAATTAAATCTTGTCTCGACTTTGGAATTTCTAAATAAACAATATTGGCAAGTGATGCTTGTGTACGTGTTTGAAGTTGAGGGACTAAAGATGTCGTCCATGGACCAGCACTTACAATAATCAAATCAGCTTTGTGTTCAGCGCCATCTTTTGTCTTTATACCCTTAACTACCTTATTGTTTTTTGGACAATATATTGGTTCAACAAAGGTACCTTTTTCACCATAAAAAAATTTGACACCTTCCTTTTCAAGCAAGATCTTGACATAAAAGCATGCTTTGTCTGCCTTAAGCATTCTGCCAATGGAATCTAATGTACCAGAGACGGTGGTAATTTTGTTTCTCTTCTTTAAATCCCTGATTACGTCCAACTTTTTATCCAAACCAGTTAGCTTTGCTCTAGTTAAATCTCTCTTAGAATTCACATTATACTGTGTATCTCTAAGACCTAACTCGGTAAAACCTTCTAAATTTTTTAGTTCAATAGGAACTAAGTCTGGTTGGTTATTAATTCTCAGTCCGGCAGATAACCTTAATAATTCTAAATCATCATCAACAAATCTTGATTTGTCTTTATTCGATAAATCATTTATTTCTCTATTCCAAGCTTCCCAAATATCTAGAGCTTCAATGGCCAATTTTGAATAAAGTGATTTGTCTTCGTAATAAACTCTAAAAAATTTATTGATGTCACCACTTGCAGAATCAGATAAACGTAACGGGTGATATTTTTCTGATTCATAATCTGTACGATCATAAATTTCAATATTGTTGTAACCATTATTAGTTAAATTGAAAGCGGCTGACAAACCGAACACGCCAGAACCAACAATTATGATTTTTGAGTCTTTATTATATGTTGACATTTTTTGGTTTCTGAAGTTGGTTGAGATATTTGATTTGCAACATCCAGGTAGTTTGGATTTTATAAGATATTTGAGAACAACAAAAAACAGCACTAAGCAACATAAAACTCACAAATATATAAAAGCAAAAAAATAACTACCACACCTTCATGTCTCTTTTCCCAAAACAGAAAAAAAAACTCCGGTTTAGCTACACCCAAAAAGAGCCACACTGTAACACAGATTAACAAATGAACATGATATCATTAGTGGAAAAGTAATAGAATAATATTTGCAAGTATTAAGGAATTCCCGAACAAAAAAAACAGCATTTTTCTGGGTTAATACAAAAACGTAATTTTATCAAATTGTGTGAGTCGAATAAAAAAGTATAAATGATACAAATGATATAAATTGTATAATTATTTATCCAAAGGATAGGTGGTTGGGTCCCATGTAATTGAAAAATTTTCATTTTTGGCATCAAGAGCAGAAATGTCTTCTTCCGAAATGGTGAAATCTCCAGATTCAAGATTGGATGATAATCTTGAGATTGTTTCAGTTTTTGGTAAAGTAGTGAAACCTTTGGCTAAAGACCAATTAATTAAAATTTGGGAAGCTTCTTTATTATATTTTTTAGCAAGTCTTAACAATAGTTCATCATCAAATTTTTTGCCTCTAACTAATGGACAATAGGCTTCAAGTAGAATTCCATTTTCTGTAGAAAAGTCAACAATATCTTTTCTTGTATTCCAAGGATGCAACTCTACTTGATTGACAGCAGGTTTAATTTTTAAATCTGGGTAGGATAATAACTCTTTCAAGTGTGCCACACCGTAATTAGAAACACCAATATTCTTAACTTTACCGCTTTCAACAACCTCTTGAAATGCAATCCATGAACCATGCCTCTTTTCAGATGTAGATTGAGGAGAATGAATCAAAATCAAATCAATATAGCCAATATCTTTGGCCCGTTCAAGTGAAACTTCAATTGCTTTTTTAGTCAATTCATAGCCATGATCTTTATCAAGAATTTTAGTAGTATAAAAAACATCCTCTCTCTTGTTATTAACTGGATCACGTTTAACCCATTCTGCAATGGCTTCAGCAACTTCAGCTTCGTTTTCATAAAATTGAGCAGAATCTATATGCCTGTAGCCAATGTTCAATGCTTCTAAAACTATACTTTTGGCAACATTTTTTGGAGTAAGATAGACCCCTAATCCAATTTCTGGAATTTTATTTCCTGAGTTGAGTGTTTTGTTTGTGATATGAACCATTCTAGTTTTGTTTACTAATTAATTCAACAATAGTAATAAAAATTGAAAAGAAATGTGGAATTCATCAGGATATATATAGCCGTTAAGATGCCAAGAGCAATTGTGATTAACATATCCCTAAGTGTGGAGGCAAACACAATTTTTGATTTTTTAGTAATTCTTATGCTCACGTTTTTTTTGTCAAAGTATAGTTTTATTTAATTAACAAAAACAACGGAATTGTTATTACATCACATTTCGAAATAAAACAAAAATGAACAAAATCTAGAAGACTATAGAGTAAAAACTAAATCGAATAAATTATTAATAAACTAAATCGAATAAATTATTAATAAACTAGATCAAATAAATTATTAAGAAACTAGATCGAATAAATTATTAAGAAACAAAACAAATAAACTAAAGAACTAAACTTGTTTATAAAGGATAAATAAACCTAATATTTTCTAAATCAGTTAGATCTAGCATTGAAGCTTCTACCTTCTCTCTTACTTTATTTCCCGATTCATCAATTCTATCAATATAGCCATAATCAATATCTTCAATTTCAGGATTCTCCTCAATTAATCTTCTTCTTAGCTTATTTCTTCTGTTCAAAATATAACGAATAACTAACAGTGTAATTGGGGCTAAAAACCATGAAAAAATAATTTGAATTAACCAAGGAACCCTATATCTTGGAGCAAATTGAGGTCTCCACATTTGAGGCGAAACAATATTACCAATTCCATAAGCAATCATAAACATAACAGTTCTAGTTAAACGTTTTGTGTATCCTGCAGCAGTTGCTGAACATAATGATAATGCAATAATATAACCTGTACCATTTGTACGAGTCATAAAAATACCGGCTAATAAACCAGCTTTGTTTTCATAATCAATTGCAATTGCAATGATGGCACCAACAAGTGCTGGCATCATATAACAAGCACCAACAATACATGATTGCTTCTTAAAATAGAATAATGCGAATGAACCAACGAGTGCACAACAGGTTGAAAAGCCATTTTGAACAACCATAAGCAATGTAGTTGTAAGATTTGAGAAACCTAATGAAGTATAAATGATTGCAGATTGGTAAGTTGTTGCATTTTCAAGCATATCCATAATACAGAATAAGAAGAATAACCATGAGACTGGATCTTTCAAACATTCAATGACCTGATACTTCTTGAAAGTTTTTTGTTCAATAGCAGATTTGGATTGTTTTTTGACTCTTCTAATGATGTGAATTTTTTCTTCTGGTGTAAATAAAACAGATGATGCAGGGTTATCAGGGTATAAAAAGAAAGATAAGATTGAAACTATTGTTGAAATTATACCAATTATTAACCAATACCATTTCCAAGGTCTCCATTTAGTTGTAAATTGCAAACCATAAGCTATAAAACCCATTGGAATATTAACACCTAAACATGAAATCCAAAATATTGGATTAACAAAGGCTTGTTCTTCTAATGTGAAAAACATACCAATTGTATGTGTCATACAAGAAGTGATACCTGATTCCACAACACCCAAAAAAAAACGTAAAAGTGCCATACCTGCATAACTTTTTGATCCAAGTGTACAAAATGATAATAAAGCCCAGCAAGCCGTTGTAAGAGTAATATATTTCGAAACTGGAATTCTTTGAAATAGTAAATGAGATGGAATTTGACCAACTAAATAACCAACATAGAAAAGAGTTTGAATGTTATTAAATTTTGATTTATTCAGACCCATATCTTTAAAAATACCTAATAGTGAAGCGTACGAGATTGCATCTTTATCTATAAATAAAGTTGCATTCACAACAAAGGTAAGTGGAACAATAGTAAGCCACAACTTTTTAACCAATTTTTTTTCCTTTTCTGGTGTTAGCTCGGGAACTTCACCATCTAATTGTTGGCTTAAAGCATATGTTGCATCTGCTAGTTTAGCATCGATTTCTTGGTGTTTGTTATTGTTCAATAAATTAGAACACCATTTATCTGAAAATTTGGGTTTTTCTTGATAATATTCATGTTTTAGACTATTTTCATCAGCAGATGAGTTTGCTTGATTATTAACATAAAAATTAATACTATCTTCCTTTTCCATACCGTTTTATTGTTGACCGTTGAACATCAAGGAAGGTGCTAATTAGATTGGAAGAAACAAGCTTCTTTAAGTACCCATCATGAAAACAGTTTAAGACGGAAAACACTTTCTTATTTAAGGTTCTTTGGATACTCTTGTGGCTTCGACTTCTCTTTGAAAGCGGTGGAACATGAATTTCAGTATGTTTTTTGTTTTTTGAGAACGGCCTGGATTTTCACTAGCCACACCATATACCCAACAAGGAAATGCTCTCCGGCAGATTTTTCAGTTGTCCGGTAAATATTTATGTACGGCGAAGTGAAATGACTCCATGGCTTGAACAGTGCAAAACCAGACTGTACAACTATTTATGATAATAAAAACAATGGTGTTTTTTACGGACATTTTATATCAAAAAATAGCATTAATAAATATTTTGAAAAATTTTACATTCATCTCTTTAGCCATTAAAATGGCAAAAAAAATATTCTTTTCTTTTTGCCCGTAATAGAATTCAAAATTTCATTGCTTTATACTGTTTCCTATCTCTTGTTCTGAAGTTTTGAAAAATTAGAAGCATGAATTTTTTTACCGAAATGTTGTGGATTTTAGTAAAATTAGGTTTTTTTTTAATAAACAGGTTCCAGAATTTGGGGCTAAAAAGTATACAGTTACCTCATTTCACTGCAAATATCAGTACCAAACACTGTTGTGCCTTTCTCAACTACATAACAACCTAAAAACATCCTGGAACATTGTTAGTATCCAAATAGTCTGAAGCCACATCAAAAATTATGCACCCAAAAAGGAAATGTTTCTCCGGAGCGAATGGCGGCGCCCACAATAATCGATACTAAAAATATATAAAACGATTTATTTCCTAAAACATAAAACTTTAACTTAAAGCTAATAGTTGGAAGTTATTAGGAAAGTTGGTAACCATATGTCATTTGAGAAAATTGATTTACCCAACAAGCACATTTTCAATGATAATGAATTCCCAATTGCTTTCAAATTGATAACACAACAAAACGATGTTGAGAAAAACAGTTTATTGTTAAAAAAAGAAGCACAAGGAGGTTTTTTTAATAAGTTGTTGAAAAAGCATGGTGCTATAATTATAAGAGGTTTAGGTGCAACAGATCCTGAAACACTTACTAAATATATTGATGCAATAGGAACAGGTTCTGGTGATATTCCATTTACTCAAAATGGATCGACAGCTAAAAGAAAAGAAATCACCCATTTGTTGAGTACTGCCAATGAAGGCCCCCCCAATAAAAGAATTTATCAACATAACGAGTTTTCAAGATTTAGTAAATATCCAACAAAATTATTTTTTGTTTGCACAGACTTCAATGCCGAAGGTGGTGAAACTCCGTTGGTTCATGGTGGTGAGTATTTCAAAGCAGTTAATTCCAAAATTCCACAGTTTACTAAAGAATTGTCCAAACGAGGTTTATATATAGAACAAGTATGGCCATTATCATCTGATAATAACACCAATTGGGGTTACAAATTTTGTTTCGGTAGAAATATAGATCCAACTATACAATCTTTTGAAGAACAAAAACATGAAGCACTTGCCTTAGCAAAAGCAACAGTCAGTGAAGATTCACATTTTAATAATTCCGGTGATTTAGTTGTCGGCCAACATACGCAACCAATTAGAGTTTACAAAACTGATGTGCATAGTTCATTTCCATGTTTCTTCAATAGCATTGCCACATTTCATGCAGATGTTAAATTCAAAATTGGTGGTTATTCTAAAACTAAAGTTATCTGTTATGATGATGGCGGTGACATACCAAATGAGTTCCTTGATATAACATTGCAAGAATCAATCAATCTAGCATACAATCATGAATGGGAGGCAGGTGATATTGCAATTGTTGATAACTACATGGTTAGTCATGGCCGTCTTCCTTGGACAGGTGAGCGATCAATTATGGTAAGTATGTGGGACACTCCCAATAAAGAAGAATATGCAGTTTGGGCTTAATATGTAGTTTATTTTTAATGTTTTTGTAGTATAGGATTCTTTATGATATTGGTTGGATCATCGGGTCGAAAATTGTGGTGTCCATGCGCAAAATATAGATAATATTTCTATCCATATACCATAATAATCCATGGAGGCCATACCAAAACGCCCAATGGGCAGGGTAAGGACCCAACAAGTAGCATATAGACAGTAAATGCTTGTGTAAATCCAATGCTATCGTTGTATTTGCAGAATTGCAACAGAAAGGGCCGTAAAAAGGCACAACAAAAGGGCTAAAATTGGAGGTGTTTGATCGGTATGACATTGCTTATCCGATGGTACATATTGGTTTGTATAGCTATATATTTAGTAATTTTATAGTCAGTAATTGAGTAATACACAATAGATTAAAAGTAATGAAATGGTTTGTAATTAGAAGTTAGTTAACAGCTATACAGTAATTAAATACACACGTATTGAGTAGTTAGATGATTTTTTTAATGGCTAAGCATTCAACAATTGTATATTGGACATTTAGTAGTCAGTAATTGCATAATAGTAGTTGTTATTTGATATTCAATTTATATCTGTTTATTTTTTATATTATTTTTATGCTTTCTGATAATCCATAGCTAGATACTTGATATGGTTGTTCGGTAATCAGAGATAGGTGTCGAGGTGGGTATATTTTTGAGAACAGATCATATTAAACGAAGTAATGAAAGTGAATTAAATCTGATATATGTCAAATTTTGTGAGCTTAAATTAGATTTACTTAGTTTAAGTTGTTGTTTTATTAGATTTACAGTTTTGTTTAAATTAAAATGTAAATGAAGATATGAAATTAGTAAATGAAGATATGAAATTTTAAAAGAAATTAAATTGACAAAAGAAATTAAACTAATAAATGAAATTAAACTAATAAATGAAATTAAACTAATAAATG
>JAJMCR010000113.1:0-17221 GCA_030573095.1 Pichia paraexigua | reverse complement strand
CATTTTCGCATTTTCGCATTTTCGCATTTTCGCATTTTCGCATTTTCGCATTTTCAAGTTAAAAATTTCAAATTTCAAAATTTCAACTTCATATTCCGAATACTGTGGCGGTTATACTTCCTGAAAGGAACACTTTGCGATTTGGAAACACCGGATTCCCTCATTTAGTATAAATCAATTGATTTCAAGTACTCCTTTTTTTGACTTATCTAATCAGCACTATAGACTCCTATTTAAACAATGTGGAGTCGTCGACTGTTTGTAGTAACCCCGCAACATACCCAATTGTTGATTTCTAAACAACGTTCAACAATAACTCCAAAGTTTTTTTCTAGTTTAACAAATAATACACATTATCATCAACGCCAATTAAGTCAAAAATTGAATATTATTAAAAGATTTAATTCAACTAAACCAGATGTTAAGCCAACTTTAAAACCAAACCTTGTTACATCGTCAAAACAAGCCAAAGCTGGTCCATCTTTACCAAACGTTTCACAATTGAAAATTATTACCAACTTATTAGCTTATTTATGGCCAAAAAATAAACCATGGATTAAATTCAGAGTTGTTAGTGCACTATCTCTTTTAATTACTGCAAAATTATTAAATGTTCAAGTTCCCTTTTTTTTCAAATCAATTATTGATCAAATGAATGTTGATTGGCAATCATTTTCAGAATCAGTTACCTCAACATTACCTGATTCACCAATTACTCAAGCAATTGTTGACAATGCACCAGTTTTACCTACCGCTATTGCTGCCTTAATTTTAGCATATGGTGTTTCTAGATTTGGTGCAGTTCTCTTTGGTGAATTAAGAAATGCAATATTTGCTTCCGTTGCTCAAGGTACAATTAAACAAGTTGCTCGTAATA
Organism: Pichia paraexigua; assembly: GCA_030573095.1. NCBI lineage: Eukaryota > Fungi > Ascomycota > Pichiomycetes > Pichiales > Pichiaceae > Pichia > Pichia paraexigua. Next base: position 16,344 of record JAJMCR010000113.1, on the reverse strand, counting down.
CTTTTGTTCATTTATTAAATATGGATTTATCTTATCATTTAGCAAGACAAACTGGTGGTTTAACAAGAGCAATTGAAAGAGGTACAAAGGGTATCTCTTATGTTTTAACTGCAATGGTTTTCCATATTATTCCAATTACTTTTGAAATTTCTGTTGTTTGTGGTATTTTAACTTATAATTATGGTGCTTCTTTTGCTGCTGTTACTTTCTTAACAATGTTAGCTTATACTATATTCACTATTCGTACAACAACTTGGAGAACTGGTTTCCGTCGTGCCGCAAATAAAGCTGATCAACAAGCTGCATCTGTTGCCTTAGATTCTTTAATTAATTATGAAGCTGTCAAAATTTTTAATAATGAAGCATTACAGACTAATAAATATGATGCTGCCTTAGGAAAATATAGAGATGCATCAATTAAAGTCGCTACTTCATTAGCATTTTTAAACTCTGGTCAAAATTTCATTTTCACATCTGCTTTAACTGCTATGATGTATATGGCATGTCAAGGTGTTGTTGCTGGTTCATTAACAGTTGGTGATTTAGTTTTAATTAATCAATTAGTTTTCCAACTTTCTGTTCCTTTAAATTTCTTAGGTTCTGTTTATCGTGAATTGAAACAAAGTTTACTAGATATGGAAACTTTATTCAAATTACAAAAGCAACCAATTCAAATTCAATCTAAACCAAATGCACCTCTAATTAAAATTGATAAAGGTGAAATTCAATTCAAAAATGTTTCCTTCTCTTATAATGAAGGTAGAAAAATTTTAAATGATTGTACTTTCACAATCCCAGCAGGTAAGAAAGTTGCTATTGTTGGTCCATCAGGTAGTGGTAAATCTACTATTTTAAGATTATTATTTAGATTTTATGATATTGATCCAAAAAATTCAAATTCAAGTCTTAAAATAGATAATCAAGACATCAGAGATGTTGATTTAGATTCTTTACGTAGAGAAATTGCAGTTGTTCCACAAGATACACCATTATTCAATGCTTCCCTACTTGAAAATTTACGTTATGCCAAACCAAGTGCAACTGATGATGAAATTAATGATATTATTTATCGTGTCAAATTAGATACATTAGTTAAATCTTTACCAGAAGGTGTTCATACAGTGGTCGGTGAACGTGGTTTAATGATTTCTGGTGGTGAAAAACAACGTGTAGCAATTGCTCGTGCTGTTTTGAAAAACTCTCCAATTATTGGATTAGATGAAGCAACAAGTGCATTAGATACTAATACTGAACAAGAAATTCTGACTACCTTGAAAGACGTTTTAGGGAGCGCTTCTAACAAGAGAACAAGTATTTGGGTTGCACATAGATTAAGAACTATTATGGATGCTGATAAAATTATTGTCTTAAAGGAAGGTACAGTTGTTGAAGAAGGTACCCATAAAGAACTTATTGCAAAGAAGGGTCAATATGCAAACATGTGGGAAATTCAAGAAGTTTGGGAAGAAGAAGAAGAAATTGAAAAGAAGACAAAGGAAATTGGTGAAAAGCTTTAATAAAGTTAACTAATTCTATTTTTGTGTTTACTTATTTATTTATTTATTTATTTATTTATATGTTTGTTTGTTTGTTTGTTTATTTATAAACTTTGATTTTTTCTGTAGTTTTTTCTATTTTAAAAAAAAAAACTTAATCTATTATGGTTTGTGACTGTAATTCAGGAAAAATTGTTCCAATCAATGAATCAATTATTCTTTGAATAAAAATTTTGTTAATTGATCTATATTGAAAGATACTCATCAAAAGTTTAATTTTTTCATCTACATTATCATCATCACTAATGAAGATTTTTGATGTTTTCGTACCTGAAATTAACCAGGATTTAATCAATTTATAGTTTTCATCATATAAAATTTTCAACTCTTCATCATTGGTTGGTATATATCTTGTTCTCATATCAAATATATCATCTAATGGAAACATCAAATTTCTTAGCATATCAACTATAGATTCAACTGTATTCAAATTTAAAATATCTTGAAAAACCAATCTTTTTAGACTATTATTAATAAATTTTTGAACGATTTTAAAATTAAATAACAATTGTAAAAACGTCTGAAAAATAGAGTAAAATATTGGAAATCGTGTATTCAAAAGAATAACAAAGTTAAGTAAATTTAAAAGTGGTATAAAATCTGAAAATGACATCCAATTTGACTGTTTTACTTGAAATTTTTCATTCACTATGAAAAACTCAAGAACTTTATGTAGCTTTGATTTTCTAAAATCTACATTTTCTTTCCTACAAGATTCGGTTTTAGATTGCTGTTTTTTCATCTTGTTTTTATTATTATTAGTAGTAGTAGTAGTAGTAGTAGTAGTAGTACTAGTATTAGTACTAGTATTATCTGATATTGTTGAATTCTCTAACTTATTACTTATCTTACCCATTATTTCCCATATTACAAAGTTGTCACAAAAACTTTCAAGAATATTTTTAAGAACAAGACCGTCTAATAAAGAAATTAGAAATTCCTTTGAAATTTTGGAATTTATGTTTTCAATGGGGAATAATATTTTGACTAATCCTTTAATTAGAATATACCTGTATTGTAACATCATTTTTTCATCAGCTAATCCATCCGAGTATTTGTCTAACCATATCTCTTCAAAATTTAAATCAGAATTATTGTTTGCTTCAATCATCGAATCATAAACTGAATTTAAATGTTTATTTATAACATAAGGTAAGTCAATAATTAACATTTTAACCAATTCATCCCTTTGATCTTGTGAATTCACATGTGCTTGAACATTCCTACATACATGAGCAAATAAAAATACTAATTCTGTGGTAAACTCATCTTTATTTTGTAAATTAAGTGAAGAATACCAACCAAAAACAAAATTCTTTAAAAGTAATGAAAATAATGCGTATAATTTTATATCTAGTTCATTAGATGATGTTAATGATGGTAATGTATGATCATGTCTTTTTATCTCATCATCTGTGTAAAGAAGTGATTTTGTAAGATTTTTCAAATATTCCAACTCATTGTTATCATTTTTTGGTTTTGTTATTGTTTCAGACGGTAATGTTGAGGATGTCGTTGGTATTATGGGAGCTGATGATGTTGAATTTTGTTTATATATGTTCCTATTTATTCTTTTTTGTTTCACCAATTTTATAGGGGTTCCTGACATTTGTTCTAATGACCTAATTGCTTAGAGGAATAAAGAACAAAATGATAAGATACAGATCATGATTAGTTTTTACGATTTAGATATTTTTCCTAATATGGAAACTTGAAATTTTCAAAAATAAAAAAAAAACATTGATGTTTTCTATTCTCAATCAGTTTTTGTTAAACGTGTTTAATATCATTTCATATTTTTGATAGGTTTGATAGCAGAATGGAAAGAGGTAATTCTGATGATGAATTATTTGAACAATTAGAAGCAGAGCTTGAACAAGATGGAACCTTTGATTATTATAGGACAAAACAAATTGAATCCTACCAAAATATGATTTTAAAACATGAAAATGTCAAACATAAGTTAAAAAATTTTGAGAAGGAAAAAGAATTACTTGAATATTTATCTACAAAGGAAATGAAAAAGGGAAATTATTTGATTGTATTTATAAATGAAAATTTCACATCTTGTCAATACCTGTTAAGTTCATTGACTAAAACACTTGAAGAGAGCGATGGCAACTATACAATTTGTATAATAGATGCAACTGCTTCACCATTTTTAGTTGATAAATTAAATGTTAAAACATTACCCACTATTATGGCATTCAGAAAAAGCGAGAAAGTTGGTACAAAAGTAGGTCTAGATGGTTTATTGGATAATCCACAAGATATTTCAACAATTTCCTTCAAAAAAATAGGGAGTTTATTCTCTAATTATTTTCCATGCGATTTTAAAAAGGAAACACAAGATGATGATGATGGATGGTTAAATTAATCAAAAACTATCCGACAAAATGGGGAAAGTGGACACATAATTTGAATAAGATTATTAAAGGCATTCTCTTTTAAATCCTTGTTAAAGCGAAATTTAGAGGACCTTTTAGTTTAACTAAGATTTAGGTGATTTGGTTTTGATAATTTCCGAAAGTATGAAGAATTGCTAGCCAAAATACCGATGACTTTTTAGATTTACTTTTTGGGTTATTATATAGATACATGAACTACTCTTTCATAAATAATTTGTACCGTAAAATACTTGTCCTATCAATGGATACGTATTCTACAAAAATGCAACAAATACATCTCAGCTTACAAAATAATTGTCAGCTGCCTTCCCAAATACCATAATGTCAGATGATACATTACAATATCTAGTCTTTCACTCCACATATCCTCTCCAGATGGTTCATCAACCGGAGAAACTGCAGGTATATATTCAATGAATCAGAACCATATCCCAATTTCAGTGATCCTACCACAATAAACGGAATTTAATTTAGAAGTATTCAATCATCAATCTAGCAAAAAGTCTAATTTTCATGAAGTAACTCCACTATCTTTTGCTACTGAATAAAGGAGTTCCAACCTCAAAAAAAAACCCCCAACTGATTATAAAGCAGTTGTTATCTAATTAGGTAAGTTATGCAACTCAAATCACTTTGATTTTATAAAGCTCTATAATTAAACAAAGGATTGAATAATCGTAGCCTCTAATATCCTTACATTTTATATAAAGCAAGAAAGAGTCATTAGCATTTCCTTTTTTATTTTGACTGAGAAACTACATTAATTACATTTACCCTTCCAAGAATCTCCAATATTTATTCAAAATAAAAGGTAGAAAACAATCATTCAAAACAATTTTATTAATAAATTTATTAAGTTTCTTTTATTTTCTCCAGCCGAATTTCACAAAAACATCTTATATAAATGTGATAATATATGAGAATACAACTGAATTGCTTACTAAATTCATATTCATACAATTTGATCGTGAAAATAGAATTCCTTTTAATGTAAACTTATTTACTTTTATCCCCTTGAATTCCGATTTATAACACAATGATGTCAGATAAGATTATTACATGGCCATTTATTTTCAAAGTTATCAACCCTCTTTATTTTTCCTACTCTTCATTTTAGAACCAAAATTATGAGTAGATTTCACAATTTAATCAATTGTGATTGAAGGAGGCAAAGACTTCTGTATAAATTTCTTGTATGTAAAAATTGTATAGTTTTTAGTACAATATGTGGTTCATTTGATTCACTAGTTGGTTACAAAAAAACTATTATTTTTAAGTGTCCGATATTTTAGCTTAAAAAGACCTTCTATGTCTAATTCAGCTACGTAATTTTGTGCAACCTTATATATTTGAAACTCCCGGTTCCTTAATTATTTATGGATTTTTTTCTTCTCAACTTTTTCAATTCAATTACATCTCTACCCCAATTCATCAAAATTAAATTTCTAAAGTTCTTACTTCCTATATAATCTGTTTCTCTAGTTATTAAAAAAATGAGCGGCAACCTTTTCATCTCCAATAACCATTATTTTTTGATTATTGCTGTACTTTTCAAAACAATAAATCACTGCTCTTATTGAAATCATTCGATATCAAAAGCCTAGCAAAATCGTGTACTTTACTAAGCTCTAGTGATCTCGATTTATTTTTCATTATTTGACATTTTCCTTTTTTCCAACTCCGTGTTTGGTTTCAAAATTATGGGAGTATACAGAATCACCGTAATAAACAGGTTTAGCATGTGTTTAAACATTCTTTAAGTCAAAGTTTTTTGATTATGTAAACTGAATTTAACAGTTTGATTAAATTTTTTTTTATATTTGAAATCCAAATTTATAATTATTTGAACAACACATTTTATTTCAAAAAAACGTACTCAAATTTTATTATTTGTTTTTTTCGTTAAATTAAACAAGTTGAACCAGGGCCATATTTTGTCAACAAATGGTCGGATGGTCTAGTTGGTTATGGCATATGCTTAACACGCATAACGTCCCCAGTTCGATCCTGGGTTCGATCATTTGATTTATTTTTTTATGATTCTTGTATTTTTTGTTTTTTTTGTTTTATTTGAATCTCACCATTAATGGTGAATTTCAGCTATAACTTTTAATACATATAATTATTATTTTTTTGGTTAGGTAGAAGTCAAGTCATCAATTGAAATAATCGCAAATTATGTTGAGTTTGAGAAATCCAACAATTTTGAAGAATCAAGTTCAAAAACAACAACAACGTACCTTTATAGTAAGTACATTACTTTCGTTAACATCAATTGCATATGGAGCAGTTGGAACATCAATTAAACTTGCAAACCAAATGGAAAGAAATGAAGTACATCAAGTTAAATCAAAGAATGAAATTGAACTTGAAAATATTAGTACAGCAAAAGGTAGAAAAGAATTTAAAAGGCCGCCTAAATTATATCCAAACCATGTACCGCTATATAATTATGAGAAGGCGTTACTGTTTCTTGGATCATCAATTGGTGCATTTTTACATCCAGAAAGGAATGAATTTATTGTTGCATTAGGAGAATCTACTGCAACCAATGGATTTTTGACCAGTTTAAGAAATGATATGTTAAATGATCCAGTTGGAAGACAAATTTTGAAAGATAGGCCATACATTACATCCGATTATCTTAATTTAGAAAAATTGAAATCCTATCCTGAAAATTCATTTGGTAAGTGTTATTATAACTGGTTGATTAGAGAACATTGTTCACCTGACACAAGAGTTGATGTTAAATTTATTGATAATGAAGAGTTAGCATTTGTTTTTCAAAGATATCGTCAATGTCATGATTTTTATCATGCACTATTAGGATTCCCAGTATTTCGTGAAGGTGAAATTGCACTTAAATTCTTTGAATATTTAAATATTGGTGTTCCATTTGGTGGGTTGGGAGCAATTTTTGCTCCATGGAATGTTAAAAAAGCAGCAGAAAGAGAAAGATTGTTTAACGTTTATTATCCTTGGGCATTAAATACTGCTGCTCATTGTAAAAAGAATTTAATTAATGTTTATTGGGAAAAAGTCATGGATCAAGATGTTAATGAGTTGCGTAAATCTCTTAATATTGAAACTCCACCAGATATGAGAAGTCTGAGAAAAAATCATCAAACCTTAGTTAATAAATAATTTTAACTAATATCGCCCACATAAATACATCTATATAAATTTGTTTAATGCAATAATAATGAAATCTACGTACAGAAAAAAGGAAGAATACTTCATTGACACAGTTAAACTAAAGTCGCATCATGAATTTAAATGATTTTTATCACCGCTTTTTTCTTAAGAACTTTTTTACCCCGATTAACTTCTACATACCAACAATTGACCAATTATAATGGCAAAAACATCACCATTAACTATACTTTTTTTTCTTTCATTGTTATTAGCAATTGGGTTTTTAAATATTGTTTTATCATGTGCACTATTTAATACATATTATCCATTGTATGTTATTTTAGTTTTCTTAATTGCACCAATTCCAAATGCAATTGCAAGTTGTCTTAATAATTCATCATCATATTATGGAGCATATGGAGGTTATGGAGATTTAGATAGTGATGATCCAGTTTCAAATTTTGAATCATTTATGAAATTCGTTACTGGTATGTTGGTTTCGAGCGGTACTTTTTTACCAATTGTTTTATGGCGTAATAATATAATACCCCGTGGAAGTTTTTTATTGAGTTTAAGTGGTGGATTTTTAGTATATTTAAGTTTTGTCTTATTTGGAATGGGATTCCAAACTCAAGATGAAGATAATTACGATTTTTAGTTGAGTTGTTTTTTTTAATTTAATTTTATTTTGCTTAGAAAAGTGTTTATACAATATAGGAGAAATCATACGCATTTTTTATACGTAAAAAAAAATTAGACAAATATAGGTTGTGCAGGTAATGAATCTGGAACGTTAGCTAGCGTTTTTTCACTATTATTTGTAGTATTACTGCTGCCATTAGAGTTATTATTATCATTATTATTATTATTATTACTATTATTATTGTTATTATCTTCATTATTTTTATTGAGTTCACCTTCTCTTGCAGCTTTTAAATCATTTTCTAGTTTTAATTTGGCGTCATAATCTGCCTTAACCTTCAACCTTTTAGCTATGATTTCTTCATCACTAACGATTTTGAAACGTCCATGTAATAAACCCAACTTGAATTGGGGATGTTGGTTTTCACAATCTTTACCCTTCGGACAAAATCCTGTGAGATAACGATCACAAATGACTCTTCTGATATGCCTTTTTGAACAATTCGGACCATCAGGACAAAATCCCATATTGGTATAATTCCAGCACTCTGGAATCTTACTTTGTGGATCAACATGTAAATAAACACATTCAGGACTTTGAGAGCAAACACCATTTGCTGCATAGTATGCACATTCTGGCATTCTTGATAAATTATACTCATGTAAGAAATCACAATTATCACCCATTTTACATAAACCACGCAACCAATATTTACAGACAATTTTGTTTTTGAAACCTTTTGATGGGTGTTTTAACGGACATTCATCGCCTAGCGGACAATTCGTACCATTTGTTGCAATCCAATATTCACAAGTGGGTCTATCAGGATCTAAACCAAAATTGAACTCTTTATTGAGAAAATTTTCAAATGTAAAATGATTTCTTTTCAATGCTTTGTTTTTAACTTGTTGAATTAATTGATTCTGTTTCATTATAATTGATTGGTCAAAGTTATTCTCGGGTGAGTTTGAATTTGTTGTCATTTGGGGTATTGGGTTGATTGGAACATTTGGTATACCCATATTAGACATATTCATTGGCATATTCAATGGTGGTATTACCATATTCATTGGCATGTTCGGCATATTAGGCATAGTGGGAATATTAGGCATATTAGGAATGTTCATATTGGGTATATTCATGGGCACGTTAGGCATTCCAGATATCCCAGAAATGTTTGGTATATTAGCTGTAGGTATAGATATGTTCATATTGTTATTGGTGGTTGAATTTTCAGGAGAACGAACATTACTAATGGATGAATTATTACTATTTGTTACTGGAATTGCTGGAAGCTTTGGGACGTTTGGTAGAGTTGGCAAATTCGGTGTAGATGACGCTCCCGAATTGGAAACAGGAACAACTGTAGGTTTAGGAGGAATACTCATGATGTCCTTTTGTTGAATAGTAGTGTAGTTTGATGTAAGAAAGAAAGGAAAAGCAGTGGCAAAATCTAACAAATCATAATTGAAAATAATATTTTCATGCTGAAGAACTGCAAAAATTTGAATTGCCTGTTTTGGAAGGTGAGGCGAAACTCCAACTTTAACAGAATACAATATTTATGTTGTAAGAAGTATGAAGGGTCGCCAATACAACCACTGTAGATACTTTGAACACTTCAGTTTATCAAGAAACATGGACAGACACTACAGTTAGATCTCTTACGCAGACAAGGAACGTGCAGAACTGGGAAAGGTTTACGGAATTCCACCTACTAATCATGTCGTGGTTTAAGTTCAATACATGGTTTTGTTTGCCGATTTATATGAAACTATCACGACTAAAATGCGTTTCACCCGTTATCCTTGGTGTTGGAAGATCGGACACAATATGTATCGCTATTGTGAACATCAACGAGCAACAACATCACTCTCCAGTAGTGCAATGCCCCTCCCAACATCGTATCGCCAACATTGTTTCTGCTGTTTCATCATATTTCATGCAAATTGAGAAAATCGCTGTATTTTGTTTTCGTTTTTGAATTTTGGTGTTTACGTTCTTTTTTCACAAATTTAATCTCTGCTTTTTTTCTCTCTTTTAATGCTGTTTATCACTTGAACTTTCTTGTTTCTGTACATTCACTTATAATGCCCGAACGAAGAAGAACTGTTTCCAATACAAGCAGGAAAAAATCGCAACAAAAAAGATCAAATAGATCAAATAAACACGAAAAACAGGTGGATGAAATACCATGCTCAGTTCAAGCACGTTTTAATACCTTTGAAAAAGCCTTCATGTCCAGTGATGAACCAATCACGTATCAATCAACAGCACCCGAACAACTTATACCGTTAGACTTAAGACCTTCAATCAACGGAAGAGATCCATCAATTTCAAATAAGCTGGTTACAAGATCTGAGAAAAAATCTAAAAACAACCTTAATAGTACAAAGAATAATAATAGCCAAATTCCAATACAATCGAAACAACAACTATCGCAATATGGTTTTTACTATACCCCACTATCAATAAAACATAAGTACTCAATTACTTGTTCTTCTTGTAATGAAGTTATACGTGATCCAATACCACAAGAAACGGATGTTATTAAGTATCATTTGAAAGAAAATCCATGTTGTCCATTCTCATTAATTTGGAATTTTAAAAATAAGTGGCTCCAGAGTAAAGATAGTAGTAATGAAAATATTGGAAATTGGAAAAATGATCAAATGTTTGGTGATGTGAAATCTGAGGCTGGCATAAATGTCCGACGTCAAACTTTTAGAAATTGGAAACATGAGTTCCCCGATATTGAAACAATGGTTACTTCAGGTCTATACTATGACCCATTGAATGAGACAGAGTTGAATAAAGGTGATGATCGAGTTAGTTGTATGTATTGTGGATTGAATCTAGAACAATGGGAACGTGATGATGATCCAATATCTGCACATAAAGATGCAAACCCTGAATGTTGGATATTTAACTACGATAAAATTCATGAAGAGGAAACTGAACCTCATGAAATGGCAATTGAATATAATGCAAATGACCATGAATTGCCTGAATTTAATGGGCCTATTGATGATCAAATGGAATTTGATTTATCTGATAAGGAGACCGAAAAAGATAAAGAAAATGACGAAAATCAACATTCAGTTCTATCTATTACTACTACTACAACAACAACAACTGCATTACCTGTTGAAATTATTGATCAAGATGAAATTGAAGAATATTTATCAAACTCAAAAAGACAGTTAGATACAGAAAATATTAATGGGGAAAACAACAACAGCAATAAAATGGTGGAGATACCAAGTATTAAATCATCAGATTTAAGTCAATTTTTTACCGAATTAGATGCTGAAAGTGAAAGTGAAATAGGAGCATCATATTTTAATTCAACTCGAAAGAAACGTAGAGAGAAGGAGAAGGAACAAATTGATAAACTGATGTCTAATGTTGATCCAATTGTTGAAGAGAACTCTCTTGAAGTTGCAGATCATAATAATAACAACAACAACAATTCCAATAACGATCGTAATCATGAGAATAATGATAATAATAATGACAATTACAATGATTTACCAATTTATGAAAATGATGATTTTAATGCAAGTACTGTTAATATTCCACAACAAGTGGAAAAAAATGATGATGGAGAACACGGAGTTCAGGAAGCTGATAAAATTGACACAGCTAAAGTTGAAGTTGAGAATGATAAAGCTGTTGGCTATGAGCAAGATGACGTTAATAATATCCCCGATTTTGAACCACTTGAAAATGACCTTCCAGTCTTTGAATTTATTGAAAACGATGTTCCAGCTTTTGAACCTATTGAAACTGATGCTCCAGCTTTTAAACAACACATTACTAATGATGCTTCTGAGTTAGTTATTCAGGACAATGTCCCAAACACAGAACATAATGTCACGAGTTCAATTGTTAAACCTGTTCAAACTGTTAGCACAGAAGTTGGAGAGGTTAATCACAGCTCCGTCGAGTCATCAAATAAGATTGATTTGAACTTAGTGGAACCAAAGGGAGTTGAAATTATTCGGGTTGAACAGCTTGAATCTGAAATACAACTGTTAAAAAAGCAAATCGAAGCATTGCAAAAATCACAAAATGTCAATGAGATCAAAGAAACTGTTGATGAAACTATACAAGATACCTATCATGATGAAAATGATAAAAAGTTAAATACAGAGGTTATCCCCTCCTTAATTCTAAATGGTGCAACTACTGAATTAAGAGAAAGTGATGAAAATCATAATGATGAGAAAGAAAAGGAAAATGGAAAAGGAGAAGAGGAAGAAGCAACATCTGAATTGGTAACAAATATCGAAATCAAAAAGGAAAAGAAAGAAGAAAAGAAAGAAGAAAAACATCAAGAATCAATTAAATCAACTAAAAAAGCTAGGAAATCTAAAAGAAAACGTCACGAAGAAACAGAAGATGAAGACCAAGAAGGGCAAAAGGATGATTTTGATATACTGTCGATTGCAACCTCTAAAAAACATAAAAAGGGAAAGTCAGGAAAGTCTAAATCCAACTCTAAATTTAAAACGAAGAAAAGAAGAATTAAGATTGAACAGAATAGTTCTGATCATATTGAAACTGTGACTAAATCATCACCTCCCATACCCCATGCAGAGACTAAAAATCAAAACCATTCTGAAAATATCAACGAAGCTGATAACATAGTGAAACCTGATAATGAAATGGAAGTTGATAATGAAGTAGAAGATGTCGAGATGGAAATCAATGTCATTAGGGAAATTAAAAATGACCAAAATGGCACCCATATCAAAGAAAATAGTGTAATTTATAAACAAATTGAAGAGCAAGTCGAAGAGAAAGCTGATAAATCGATAAAAGGGAGAGTCGAAGAGCCAACTGCAGAACAACATAATGAACCAGTTGAACCTTCTGAATTAGTTGATAAATCAATTGATGGACCAGGTGAAATAATAAATTCAACCACATATACAAGAAAAGTTACATCTGAAATACCTACACAAATTGATCAAACACCCAAAATATTTTCAGATGATGAAATTTTAGTTGATAACATTATCTTACCAAACTCTGAACCAAATATTGAAGGCAATAATGAACATGATGAACACGGTGGACACAATAAACCTAATGAAAATGCTGAACACAATGAACATAACCATCATAATGAAACCAACATCCATAAGCATGAACCTTCACCAACATTAATGCGTAAAAATGCAAGGGCATCTTCAGTTAACAGAAGTTTTAGTAGAGATCCGAAAACATCCTATGAAACACTGGATAAGTTAATAAACCAAGAAAGATTTAAATCAAGTGTAGAACCCGAAAGTAAGAAAACAAATGGAGAGGGAGAAGGACATAAAAAGACAGATACAAAAAAAGAAATAGATGAAAATAGATTCATGATTGGTAGTGATATCCTTAATAACCAAAGCACACCATATACAGAAGATTTTAAAAATTCTGAAAATATCAAATTTACAAAAGTCAAAAGCATGCCTAAATTAGATGAACATATAACACAATCCATTTCGAAGGAAAATATTAATGAACCCAAACTATCATGGAGTCCAATTGATAGTGGCAAATACAAGGAATTCTATAAAGACATCCACGAAGCAACAGGATATGTAAAAGAAGTATTGGATTCACCGTATGATTTATTAGGAGAAGATCTTGATGGATTACTTACGGAGTTTGTATCAGCCATTCCAGGTGATCAGTTAAAGATGACAGTTCGTGAATGGCTTATGTGTCAACAAGAACAAGCTGTGGGGCTTGTTTTAGACAAGGCAGAGGAGATGATGCAGCATTTTAGAGCTGATCAAAAAAGAGCCCTCTCGTTTCTACGTGGATTGCCAGAGAACGAGTAGTATTCTGTGTAGTATTTGTACATAATCAAACAAAAATAGATGGAAAAGCATGAAAAATTGTAGAAAAATGAAAAATAAAATCAGTTGAGGGCAAAGAAAAAAATAAAAAATGAAAATCTTAAAATCAATCAAATCCTGAAAAGGCAAGGAAGGCACACACAACTTTCATTCTTCAACAGGAGCACTTTCCTCCTTTCAAGTTTTTTTCTCTGAAGCTGCAATTGGAATCACCAATGGTACACAACAGAACGCAGGAAATGGACATCGATCAGATTAGTGATGGCGATCCCGGACGGGGAAACATTAACAATACTAATGGCGTCGTGGATAATAATATCAATAATATGGATCCTGATGATAAAAGTACAATTTCTTCATCGTCTTCACTATCCAATTCTCTAAACACAAATAATCATATAAACAGTTTATTAAATAATAATAATAATAATACTATTTCTACTACCAATAATAATGGTGAGATTCTAGAGAATGATCCAGATACTGATGATGAACAACATGCGAGATCACAAATTTTAAGAAAGAGAGCTAGAACAAATTCGTTAACTTATCCAAAATATAACTATACTAATAGAGTAACAGGTCCAATATCGGTTTTACCTCCTGAAACTCTTTGTTTAGTATTTTCTTATATCCATGACAAGAAAGATTTAATTTCAATTTCGTTAACATGTAAGTATTGGTCTGATTTGATCATTAGCATGATTTGGTTTAGACCTGGTATAAATAAGTCAAATGTTTCGAAAATAGAACGTACAATGAAAATGATATCATCAGAAACTGTTTGGGATTATAAAAAATTTATCAAAAGATTAAATCTATCCCTGATTCCACATTATATAAATGATGATTATCTAAATTTATTTGTCGGTTCAACCAATCTGGAAAGAATTACTTTAGTTAATTGTTCTAAATTAACTTCTAAAAGTATATCCTGTTTGTTGGAAGGTTGTTCACGTTTGCAATCAATTGATTTAACTGGTGTTACACATTTAGAAGATGATATTTATTATCAATTAGCAAAGAATTGTAAGAGGTTACAAGGTTTATACGCTCCAGGTTCTTCTAAAATCAGTTATGATGCTGTAGTAGCTTTAATTTCCAATTGTCCTTCATTGAAAAGAATCAAATTGAGTGATTGTACTAATATAACACCAGATGCGATTGATTTATTAGTTGAAAATTGTCCAAATTTAGTTGAACTAGATATTCATGGATGCGATAAAGTTACAAATCAATCATTACATAAAATATTTTTAGAATTAGAATATTTAAAAGAATTCAAAATTTCAAAAAATCAGAATATAACTTATGAATGCCTTGAGTCACCAAATGGTTCATTACTATCACTTGATAAATTAAGAATTTTAGATTTTACACAATGTACCAATATAACCGATAAAGCAATCATTAAATTTATACAACTGGCACCGAAATTAAGAAATGTTGTTCTATCTAAATGTTCATTAATTACTGATGCATCATTAAGAGCAATTGCCACATTAGGTAAAAATTTACATTATGTACATTTAGGTCACTGTAGTAATATAACGGATGCAGGCGCAAAGGAATTAATCAAAAGTTGTTATAGATTACAATATATTGATTTAGCATGTTGTAATCAATTAACGAATGCTACAATCATTGAACTGGCAAATTTGCCAAAATTAAGAAGAATAGGTTTAGTTAAATGTTCACAAATTACTGACGAAGGTATTTTAGCATTGGCTGAGAATTCAAGAAATACAGAAGATACACTAGAAAGAGTTCATTTAAGTTATTGTGTTAATTTAACAATTTATCCAATTTATAAATTATTGAAAGCATGCCCAAAATTGACACATATTTCATTAACTGGAATTTCACAATTTTTAAGACCTGATATTACCAAATTTTGTAGGGAACCACCATCTGAATTTAATTTACATCAAAAATCTATATTTTGTGTGTTTAGTGGTGAAGGTGTTAATAATTTAAGAAATTATTTAAGTCATTTAATTCAAACAACTGAAGTTCAAGATAGGGAAGCAACTGAGATTTTACAAATTGTTAATGGAATAATTGATACATCAACAGTTGTAAATCATAATAATTTAGAAGATCCACATTCAGTAGAGAGAATTCAACATTTTATTTTAAATGCGATGGATTTTATAAGTGATTATGAAAATATTCCATTAAATAGAGAAACAATGGAACTTTTTGCGAGATGTATTTTTGGAGGTATTCAACCAACACAAACGACTAGAGTTCAAAGATTTTTTCAATTAATGCATGATAGACCTGCGAGAGTAAGACTTAGAGAAAGAGAAAGAATACATCAAATTTCTCAAGAAGCTGAAAGGGAGCGTGAAAGAGAAAGGGATAGAGAGAGACAAAGATTACAATTTGCTAATAGAATTACTCGTGATTATCCTAATGGGATTTCACTTTCACCAGAACAGGTATCTCATATACCTAGACTAATGGAAATGATAAATTCGGGTAGATTTGGTCCAATTGAAGGAAATCATATTAGTATTCGACCTAGGTTTAGTATGGATGGAGTTAGAATTGGACATGTTTTAGTAAATGAAGGTAGGGTTATGGATGAAGGAAGGCAACATGCAAATATACCAGGTGGTGCTATTAGAGTTATTAGGGCGCCAGGCATTAATGGAAATAATGCGACTACTACTACTACCACTAATAATAATAATAATAATAATAATAATAATAATAATAATAATAATAATAATAAT
>JAJMCR010000112.1:0-17607 GCA_030573095.1 Pichia paraexigua | reverse complement strand
CACGTCCACTTGATTTTCCACAAAGTTTAGACTAGGTCTCGTCAGCCCGCCTGGGCGCTTGTACATATGTGTGGGAATAAACATAGTAAAGGAACAGTGGTATATTATTATCCATTTCCATATCCATTTCTCATTTCCATTTCTCACTTTGGACGTTTTCAAGTTGGTCCTTTCATGGGTTGAGCCATATGCCGGACATTTCTCCAAATCTTTCTGAATCCTGTGCCAAATACCACTGTAATTCGTTTACTGACCATTAACCCATAAAAGTAATTCTGCTGATCCATTGATACCATTATCTAATACACTGCACCTGCAAGGAATTAAGTAATGACACAAATACTATAATTCAACTAATCTTTCCCCAGTAACTTCTCCAATACTGCACATGTAACTCCGCAACAACTACAGCGTACATAATCACATACGGCTAGTCTGGCAAATATATTATCTTGTCCATTATATCAATATGAAAATCCCAACTTTTGGTAGACATTGGTGGAAAGGGCTAACTTCTCCCCCAGAAATGCTGGCAACTAGCTAACAACACCATCAGATACACAAAACATCCTCCATCTTGTAACTGTTCCTCTATCTTCTCTACCTGGCCACTCTGCAATTTTTCAAGAAAATGCCAGTCCACCAATTTTGGAACTCCCCCTTGCGTTCCACACAAGTTTCAATGTAACCACACTTGGTTTCCCATACTAAGCCGCACTTAAAACATATAGGTAGTTTATCAAATTTGTACCTAGTTCAAGTTGTTGTTAAAATATCAAAACATAAATTAATGAATTCACAAAATAAAACCCTGTGCACTTTTGATTTTACCGAGTTCCGATACCTGATTTTTCCAATTTCTTCCGATCCGGACAAACTGCTCAGTTTTTTGACGGTTAGAAAAGCTGCGCAGTAAAAAAGAATTTAAAAACGGTAACAAATAGATTGCTCAGATCAGACTCTTTCTATTGCATTGAACTAACTCTGAAATTAATAACAAAAAATTTAACTTAATTGAGCTGTTAACAGTCTGTTTGTACAATGTATTAATTTGATAGATTTTCTACTAGAAACTTTATCATAACACTGGTTTTATTTCACTGAGATAAACTGATTTATGAAATATAACATTTATTCATTTATTCATCTTTAGTTTCTTAATTTAACCATATAGCTAATAAAACAATCTAACTAACTATTTTAAATCTGTTAATCTTTGAATGTTTTTTGATAGTAATTAACTTGTTATAGAAACAAGTCAGATATACTTTCTTATAAATATCCGTTGACTTACTTGAAATTTATCCTTGGTTTCAATTTATATTATAAGACGTTGAACAAAGTATAGTGTTTTATCAAATGCAAGTAAATAAAAAATTCAACAATACATTGAAATTTTCCAATCGAATTTTAATTATGCTTATGATTGTAACAATAAAATTAGTTCAGTATTCGGATCGAATCATACAAATAATTATTCTTTCCTTCTCTGCCATATTTTCTAAGATTATAGTAATCATTTTTATTGCTTTAAATTATTTGATCACCTATACTCTTGAAGTTGGTTAAATTCTTTTAATAACTCAAAGCATGATGATGTACAGTCTTATTTTTATCTATAATGAAAAGATATAAATAAAATACGTTTGCATACATTTGAACCAAATTACCTGTGTATATCTCTGATTCACAATATACTATCTTTATCGAAAGATCTTTTTATATTTTTAACAGAATGGACAGAAAATGATTGTATGTTTGAATAATGAGTCTTGATATAGTGCTAAGATATTTAATGGATTGAAATCTGATCAAATACATAAGTGCATGAGTGGCATACAGAATTAAAAAAAATTATGATTATCTCAACACTAGTGTTTCAAGTGATTTTATGCATAAAGGTTAAGCTGATGCTCCTAATCATGATAATGGAGTTATCTTATTAAATCCAATTAATTTATATCTCAACATGCTTGGCTGAATTTTGCGGATATTGCTTGGGATAACATTGCTAAAAAACGGGTATAAAAAATGTGTTTGGAGTTATTTCAGGAATCATAAATAGTTTAGAATCAATGAAGTAATTAAACGTGGTCACGTTTACTGTTACTATATTTCTTCATTTTTAAAATCGCATCGGAAATGCATTGACTCTATCAAGATTTATATAAAAGTATTGTTA
Organism: Pichia paraexigua; assembly: GCA_030573095.1. Classification (NCBI taxonomy): domain Eukaryota; kingdom Fungi; phylum Ascomycota; class Pichiomycetes; order Pichiales; family Pichiaceae; genus Pichia; species Pichia paraexigua. The sequence goes on along the minus strand of JAJMCR010000112.1, from coordinate 15,425 downwards.
AAAAAAACAGTTAAAAATTATAGCTTTTATTATAATAAAAACGTTTTGTTAAAAATCCGTCAACAATGCAAGGAACGCCAAATTAGGTAGAAGAATCATACCCGATCAATTAATTACATGCAAATATCATCGATATAGTTTTTTTGGTAGTGTTTGAGCTGACTTATCAATTGATGAAGCTAGAATCAAAAGGAAAAAAATCTGGAGGTAATCACAATTACTCCAGTTACAATTATTCAACATTAAAAATCGAATTTAACAAGATATAAAATAGTCCAATATTTGATAGAAAAAAATTAAAGGAGAGCTAAAAGACGACCAAAGTAATATTGAATATAGTTCATAACATAACTATTATACATCATTTAAGCTTTGTTAGACACTTAGGTTTGTTGCTTTAATACAATACCCGTCCTCATAAATTTTATCAGATTGAACATCCTGGTGGTAAAAATGAGACTAAAATACCAAGGATTAATCATTGCTTGGTCTTTTTCACCCTAGTATTTCACATCTTCTATGGTACATTCATCAGCTGATGGTGATAGAAGAATTTCGGATTATCAGGGCCTGGATTATAGGTAAAACTAGCATTGTCAGTATTATCAGTATTATTAGCAACATCAGGATTTTTTCCTACTGCTAGAAGAACATCTGCAGCAGATTTTGTTACAAAATTTTATTCAACCTATTGTGATGCATTATCTAACACTTCCCAAATGAAAATAAATTGAGCAGTTTTTGAAAACCAATCTGGTATAAATCCTGATATCATAATTAAAATACTTCCTATTATTTGATTAAAACTTTGATTCAGATCAACATTTGCACTTTTAGTTAATAATCCAATTAGAATATTGAAAATGAAGCTTTTAATATCAAATAATGCATTTTCAAAGTTGATTTTGAAAAATATTGTCTTAGTTATACCCTATGAATGCAGTTCCTAGTACTCAACATCCAATTATTGAAATTGTCTTCAGTTGATTTGAACATTTAAAGTTAAAAATTTCATGAGCATTTGTATTTGCTGGTGAATATTTTTAAAACACTGGTGGGTCTAATAGTGAAAAGTTTACATGGGTGGAGTTTAAAATCCTATTACTCATTTAATTCTAGGTGTGTTACCTAGTTGTCTAACACTTGGTAGTTCAACAAATAGGCTGAATGAATTCAATAAACTGAATAAAAGAAGAAACCACAATTAAATATACTATGACAATCTACCCCAGTAATTATTTATAATCGTTTTTTTATATCAAGCCTTGGAGTTACAAACGATAAAGATAATATCACTCACATACGGAAGATTCCACATCATCTGAGATTTGCTACTACAATTTTAAGATTTCAAGCTTTTTGTTTGCCTTGCCGTTATGATGGATCTACAAGAAAACACTGGCCAAGTTGTAGCTGATAACATTGCTAATTGTCTACAATTCATGACAGATTAAAATGTAACTATAACATAAACCACTATACAGTAATTTAAATAACATAATGTCCAGAAGTATCATCCCAGACTTGAATATTAATATTTTCATCAATAAAAGATAAAATGTCGTTTATTTCTCCAGAAATTTCATCCCAATTATTATCAACAAGTAAAGATTCGTCACTGGAAAGTATACAACGGTCTGTCATCATATCGGTAGGATTATTATTAAATGATGTTATTGCTGTTTTTTTGTTTCCATTTTTTAAATCATCATTGGTATCAATCAAATGATGACCGGATTTTATTTTATTGCTCTCACCAAACAATGTTAACCATATTACATCTTTTAGATCTTTTAAAATCTTCCACCTTTGTTTACATAATTTAGTTGTATGTTCTGATAAATAGTCTAGTTCAGTTAATGCTCTATCTATTATTTGAACACTTTGGTTTCCTTTCAATTGCTCCGACTGTAATTCAATTTTGTTCTGTTTTGAATGATCTTGGTTAAATTTCAATATTAAATTTCTTAGTAGTGTTAAAATCGTCTGAATTGGCTGAAATTTTCTTATTTCCCATATAAATAGTGCATATTTGGGCAGTTTACCATATTCTAAAAACTTGGTTAATAAATGAATTTGCCTTGAGTTTAATTCCTCATTATAACTTAAAATCCCAATATCTGATATTGAAGATATGCATGAAATTTGTGAGTAATATTGATTAGTTTTATATATTTCAATTCGCTTTTTTTTGTTAGTCATATTGTCCTTTGAGAGGCTTTCTGTTTCCAGTTGAAATAATATATTAACTAAAATATGACATCTATCTGCTAATGTAGATAGCAAAGACGATGCAAAGGTAACAAAAGTTTCATCACATGGCATTATATTAATTGGATCAACCATTCTTTGAATTAAAGATGAACAAAAAAATGATAAATTCTCAATATCTCTCGTAATAGAAATTAATTGCTCTGATCTAAGTTTCACCATAAATGATGCTTTCAAAATTTTATTACTACATAATGCCCATTTGTATCTCCCATTTGCAAATGCAATTGATTGATCCAACATAAATTCTCCGCTATAATGTTTTTTGTATTCATTTGGAAATTGTGTATCAAATTCATATTCACTTATTAAAGGCGAAAGTCTCGTTGATAATGCAGTTATGCAATCTAAATACAAAATTTGCCACCATAAAATTCTCTTAAACTGAATTTCTTTGGGATTATCTAAATGATGATAATTTAATGGATCTCGATTCAATTCAATTAATTGCGCACACCTGACTAACGACGAAATTGAAATATAATCATCTGTCCTACAGTCATTTCTAACTAATGTATAAAGTATAACGGATGATTGTAATCCAACAATTGTAACTCTCTTGGGATATTCAGCCATTGTTAATGCGATTTCAGTGCACGCAACGTAATACTTCATTTGCCTAATCAATTCATGATTATTTTCTTCTTTGTCTATACTTCTTTCTTCAAACAATGAAACAGATGATGCATAGAAAACTGTGAATAAGATAATAAAAAAGGAAATATCAGCTTCTTTATCTGTATTCCAAAAATTTTCATAATTTGGATAAAATATTTGCCAATCAATAACCGGTACTAATGGATGGACAGATGTTCGATATCTTGCCATCAATATATCGGCTTCTGTTTTTTCTGGAATAAAGTTTTTTAATTCATCAAGATTTTCTTCAATTTTAATTCCCTTTTGATTGATTGAAGAGTTGAACAATGTTGTAAAGACAGGACCGATTCTATCTTCAGGATGAATGTGTCTCTTCTTCGAATTATCACCAGTTTTATAGGTATTATCAATATGATTATCATTATCGTTATTATTATTATTGTTGTTGATCTTATGTCGTTTCTTAGTGTCAACTTTACTAACAGCATGATAACGATTACATTTTGAGCATTTATTTTGAGCTGAAGGTAAAACTCTAGTATTAAAACCATAGTTGTTTACATTAGTTGAATTTAATTTTGGATTTAAATTTTTAAAGTTTTCAGTTTGATTTTTTATTCTCTGCATTAAATTTTCTTTCAAATTAACAGGTGCAATTGAATCCATTTTGTTATTGTATTCTTCAAAACTACCAAAGTCATTTAATTCATTATTACTATTATTACTATTATCATTACTATAATTGACTATTTTTGAATTATTTAACTCGCTTTCCTTATAGTTGTTTATTTCGGATGAATCAGTCCTAGAAGGTTTAAGACTCAAACCAATCAAAAGTTTTGCATCTTCTTCTAACATGCCTTTGGGATTCATTTTTGGTTGGTTAATAGGATATGAACAGCTTAAATTATTATCTGAACAGAACGAACATGATGGATATTCTCTTGAACATTTTCTTTTACGTTGTCTGCAAATAAAACATGATTTTGCTTTAGTATTTCTAAGTTTATTTATTCGAAAATTATTTAAACCTGGATATTTGGTTGTCATAAATGAATGGTTGGTAATAAAACACTAGATTAAGAAAATAATTTAGTAAAGGAATATGATATTGAAATAACAAATAATAAATGAGTAAGAGTGTTGCGTTCTATAACACTTAAATATGCATACAAAACAGCTGAACCAGTTTCTCAACCTGTCTTTCCACTTTTAGGTTCATGCTAAAAACTAAAAACCCAGAATGTATTTGAGAGTGAAATCAGTCCGTTTTAGGAAATCAGACTCCGCAGCTGTGGTTAGGTTCAGAAAATGCTACGCTTGGGATTCAAATATTACCAATAAACTAGCAGTACCTTATATACATTTTGAGTAGGTTTTAATTTATTTTCTAAATCTAAGTTAGAAGAACTTGATTTTTTTATTAAAGTAAGTTTTCGTTAAATGCTTTTTGTATTATTAATCATGGTCTTATTTTACTAATATCAAAGTTTTCTGAAAGTCTCAACAAAAAACTTGCATATCCATTAACCAACGATTGTATATAACGCAAACTATCCCATTGCCTAAAACAAAAGATTATGATTTTTAAGCTACTGCCAAAAATGTCATTCAATAGCTTTAAAGATATAATTTGTTGGATTATTTCTAAGAAAGACGTTTATTGAAAAAACATAGATTAATTTTATTCTTGGAGTTTATATAAATAAATATTCTAAAGTTTAAATAAGTTCTAACTATAATTCACATCATCATACTCACCAGATGAAAATTTATAAAACAAATCCGTTAATACTTGTCTAGATTCCAAAACTTCATTAGGTTTTAAAACTTGTAATATATCAACCCTATGTTTTGGAGCATACTTGTAAATCATTTGTATAAATGGAATAATTGTTGTTTCATTATATACTTGAAAGCCACTATTTTTACCATTAATTCTATTTGCACACCATTCTCTTTGTTCCTGTAATGATGGCAGTTCTTTATTTTTTGACCAAACACCAGCCATGGCAATCGAGCTTGCTTCAGCTGCAAGGAAAAATAACGGATTCTGCAAAACACCTATATGAGCCAGCGTTGGTTCACCAACTGTAAAAGTGTACATGAAAACATTTTCAACTTTAGTTTTAGCATAGTTTGGTTGATCATTTTTGCCTGACCCAATTTTAATATAATCCTTACCTTTATTCTCTGGAATATTTAGAAATGGATAGGTTAAATGATATCCGGTTGCAAACAAAATTTTATCAAAGTTGTCAACTATTTTACCATCTTCAAATTCAACGCCATTACCATTGAACCTTTTAATTCTGGAACATTTTTTTATGTTAATGTTTTCATCATTCAAAATACTTGTTAGCCAGTTTGTTTCTGTAGATTCTGAAGTAGAAGTCGAGGAATTAGTTGATAACCAAACTTCTTTGCATTTAGGAATAAGATATTGAAGTAAATCAATTGCACTAATACTACTACCAACTAATAAAACTTTCTTACCTTCATAATCTTTTGAGTTTCGATATGATTTTGTATGGGAAATAACACCTGGATGTTTTGCCCTAAAATTGTTCAAGTTTTCAATAGCAGGAATAAATGGAACATTAAAACGCCCTACTCCACAAACTACGGCATCAAAAGTTTCATTGTACCAATTTTCACAGCCATTTAAGTAATCAATTTGAACTACAGTTAAAATCCATTTATCATCTTTTTTGTAAACTTTTTCAACCGTTGTGTTAAACCTAATATGTTTTCTTAAGTTATTAACTTCAGCATATTGCTTTAAATATTCCAGAACCTTATCGTGTGTAACAAAAGGATAATAAATATTGCCTTCCTTTTCAGTACCTGGAACTTCTAAATCAAAACCTGATGTGAACCTCATTAGACGATTTGGAACATTAGTAAACAAATTATCATAAACTGCACTTTTATTCCATAAATCAAAATTTTCATTATTTTTGAACGTGATTTGACGTTTCAAAGGTGCATCTTTTGATGTGTTTTTTAATTGACTTTCACTTGGAGAATTCAAATGTTTTCTAACATTTTCAGGTTCTGAATAATTTTCTGAATTTGGAAAATTTGGGTCTGATTCTTTATTATACAACCAAACACCACCAATATCATTATTTTGTTCAAACACAACAATTTCTTTGAATGCAGGATCAGTTGATGGGATGTTTTCACGAGTTTTTAAACTTTGAATGGTTGATTCACCATTTTTATTAGTATGCAAAAACTCATTTAATGATACAAGACCACTTGGGCCACCACCAATAATTGCAATTTTTTGAACGTCCATAGTAATTATTTTTTTTGTAAAAAAGAATTTCAGAAAGATTCTAGGAATAAAGCTCAAAACTAATGGTAAGATTGTATGTTAAATAATAGATACAGGATTTAAATTTTGTCCATTCGACAACAACCCAAAAGGGAAATTGTTTTCCACCGGAGTTCCACAGTTTTTTTTCAACGATTGAGAAAAAAATAGATTTTCGTACGAAAATGTTTTATTTGGAAATAGGTAGAATAAGCATGTTGAGATATACAAACAATATGTCCGAGAATAGCAAAGGATAACTATATTAACTCAAAGGTAATATAGTTACAAATGATACCACTGAATGTTATGATATGTTGAGTTAAGAAGAACGCAGACATTACTTAAGGAAGTTCTGTGAGAAAGAAAGGTTTCGATACAAGAAATGTTATGGAATCCGCTAAGATCAACGGTTCGAAGGTCGAGATATAAACTCAGCAACTATCTTAGAATTCCTGCATGGGGGGTTCAAGGGGGAATACAATGAAACTAGTTAGAACTGAAGATTCCATGTTGTGGAAAGTTAATGAAACTAACTTTAACAATTTAGATTTATGCCATGGAAGCACAATTAATTTCATTTTATCCAAATCCAAAAAGATACAAAAGATTGATACTACTAAATGTAATTATCATACTGATAAAAAACATTGTTATTCATTATGAAATGAATACTTAAAGAATACGATGGTAAGGATTATGAAGATAAAAAAGTTCGAATTGGCCTGCTCTCTGTTTTAGGATACATATTTGTTTATGATTTGAAAAAGACGATAAGGGATATCGAATGCAATTATGGAAGACACTTCGTAAGGAAATGTAAACAGAGCAAAAAATTACGAATACTGCTCACAATGATGAGAAGCAATCAAACAAAAGTACTGCGTATGCTTGGGTAGCAAAAGGAGGAATTTACAAAGATTGGTAATACGGACATACAAGCAACTGAAAATCTTTACAACGGTTTGAAAAATGTAGAAGTCGATTTTAAACATTATCCAGTGATCCGTAAATCACCATTTAAATATCATGTGAACATAGCTTTTAAGCTCCATTTGAAAATATGTATTGTACCGAATATAATGAATCAATGATATGGTAACACGTCTAGGAATCTTTTAATCTTTGTGGATGTTTACACTAATTATCGAATAATATATTTTTTAAATAACAAGAGCGTTTTATGTAAAATGTATTAAATTTCAAAAAAAGCAGTGAATTTTTTCAAATTAAATTATTGTACATGGATAAAGGTAATGTGCATTTTTGGGTATATTAAAGAAAATTGTTGATTTTGGCAAAAATGAACTTTGAGATCTTGCTTAAAACATATGTTTCCTTAGTTAGGGAACAAAAGTTCAATAAAAAATTGATAATAAACTATTCAAGAAATATGGTAAAGTAGGTTTACTGATTTAAATCAATTGGTCCTTAAGAAAAGGCTTTATTATATTTCTAAGAACAGAAACTATTTCTACATTATTAAAAAACTTGGATCTGGCGATTTCACCATGTCCAAGGAAGGTGTTTCTGTTCTTGATGTCAAAAAAGAAATTTTTATAACAATATAAGATCCAATTCCATCTCCATATAAGTGTGTAAAAATAAAGAGAAACCTTTTACTTACTTAAGATTACACTTTATTTGTTTTAAAAATATTGTTATTGAAACTTAATCTTACCTCGGTCGATTTTCTATTTTTTGGATTATAATGGGTCCCACGTAAAAGTCAAATGAAGCTGTTAAACCTAATCCCTTTATTACATGACCGCAGAAAAAGAAGTAAATGACTAACTATATCATGAAGTAACGTAGATCTATAGGGATAGAAACATTTTGTGATGTGAGTAGCTTCACATCAGCCTGCAACACAAAAATGTAAATGAACGGCGGCTAGGGTAACACTGTTTTTTACGTTCCATTCCAATTCGAAAAACCAAATACCATCTGAACAGAAAATATTCTGCTTCCAATTTTGAATAATTTTCTCGTAAAGTGAAACAACAACTCAGTTGTGGATATTTATGCAACTCGGGCGACTACGGAGATCAATTTCCGTTTTAACAACAGTCAAGAAATTGTGGCAGCCGGAACGTTCCATTTTTTTTTACAGTTTTGTTTAGTTTAGAGTTATTTTGTTCTGTTTGCATATACTATACAAGCCTGGCAATTGGAAAAAATATTTTCAAAGATTGTTGGATGTAGGTCATTTTTGCATACAATTTTGTTATGAAAATTATTACAAGGTTAAAATTTTCACCTAAATAAACAGACTCACACAAGTAGATGCTGTAGAACTTTATAAATTGAAAACTTAATTTCTCTCTATAAGTTGTTTATTAGCATTATAAATCAAACAAAAATATTAAATTAGTCTCAAAACAAAAATCTATAAACAATAAATAATAAACTCTAAATGACTTAGAATAAATCATAGTGTGTACCTAAATAAAACATTTTCCTTATCAGTTAGATCAGCAAATTCAAAGTTTTCAATATGAGGTATTTCTAATTTTCCTTCAAGCATTAATTTATCTCTTCTCTTATTTTCAGCCCAGTAATTATAATAAACCCAAGAAATTAAAATTGATGAAACAGCTAAGGAAACAACCATAGCAATTTGACCACCTCTGTATCTTGGCGCTTGAGCTGCAATAAAAGTTTGGGGACCAATTAAATTACCAACTGAATAACCAACTAAATAAAGTGCATTAACGGTAACTTTTTTAGTGTGACCTGCAACATTTGCTGTAAAACAAGCTAAACAACAAATCATACCAACCGGACAAAGATTGTAAAGATAATAACCTGCCAATCTTGCATGTGGACTTTGCATTGGGAATGCAAGCATACAAGATGCAATTAAAGAAAATACAACAACTGCGGTAGCAACTCCTAACTTATGTTTGATAAAAATAGTTGTAGAAGAAACTATTATGACACCACCAAAAACAACACCACCTGCAACCATATTCATTAATAAAGATTTTGTTGGAGTATAACCAAATGTTTCACTTAATAAAATAGCTGCAAAATTAGTTAAAGCACCATTTGGAATTTGGAATCCAATAGCAAAGAAGAAGAAGATCCAAGTATTAATATCTAGCATTGCTTCTTTAAATTGATGGAATTTGAAAGTTTTATTACCAAAACCCTGTTGATTTGACTTGATTCTTAAAACAACTTGTTTTCTTTCTTTTGGTTTTAAAAACCATGCTTTAACAGGTAAATCAGGTATATGTAACAAAAACATAAAACCAATTGCAATTGTCATACAACCAATTGTAATAAATAAAACCTTCCAAGCTTCCATTGAATAAGAACCTTGTCTTGTTGCTAAACCATAAGCAATTGAACTACCCATTATAACACCTAAACCATTACATGAAAACCAAATTGCAGTTCTGATAAATTGTTCTTCGGCTTTATACCATTGACCAGTAATAATAACCATTGCAGGTGTCACAGCGGATTCAAGAATACCTAGAATGGTTCTTAAAGTAATAAAACCGGCATAATTTGCTGGAACTGAATGTAAACAAATGATTAACCCCCATAAAATAATAGTAACTGAAACAAATTTTGAAACAGGAAATCTTTGTAAGGCTAAACTCATTGGGAATTCAAAGATTAAATAACCTAAATAAAACGCAGAACCACACCAAGAATATTGATTACCATGCATATTATAATATTTACGGAGCCCCATAACTGCAGCATAACCAGTAGAAACTTTATCCATAAATTGAATTGCATATAATAAACAAATCAAAGGCAATAAGAAAAGATCAATTTTCCACAAAAGCTTTCTTTCCTCTTGAGGAGTTAATTCAACATGTTCATGTTCAGCTTCAATAGCATATTCCATAGCTTCATCGACATTTCCAGTGACATCAACAACATCACCATCAAATGACTTGACATGAGTTAAAACATCTTCAGTACCAATATTACCTTTTGAAAAAGTCGAAACTAGATCTGAAGTATCGTTACTTAGATTTGTATTTGACAACAACTCCTTTGAATCTGATTCCGAAGTCATACCTAAAGCTTAAACAAAAAAACTGATTTTATAAATACAATATAGTGTAATGTAAGTAGAAATATTGTTTCGAAGTATCTGGGAATACTGGAAATATATAGTTGAACCGAATTTAACACCGTTTATTACTGTGGTACATTTCTATCATCTGAGAGTGAAATTTGGAAAAACTTTATTTGTGAAAAATGAAAAAGAAAAGAAAATAACTGAGTCGTAAGAGCGGGCTTGCGGAATCAGCGACTTCGACTATGGAAACAATACAGTTTGGCTAAGTGTGGTTTCCTTCAACGGTGAAAATCCATCGGAAGCGGAAAACCGTGTTTCGGTTATATCTCCAGAAAAACAGGGCCAAACAGTATCACGTGATCGGCAATTCCGTACCTTCGCCCTTTCTACCTCCGAAACGACTAGATAATAGCTAAATTCTCTGTGATATGGGCATATATCGGCCGGTGTCCGTTAATAACAGATAAAGATTGGGCACTCGGAAATAGGCTAGAGAGCTATCTGCTGTTCCCAATGTCAGATCTTATGCCATGTAAGCTGACTTTTAAAACAAAAGGTTATTTTTCAATCAATGTTTCAACTATACCAATGAAAGCCATGATTGAAACTTGAACAAGCATCAATCTGATAAAACAATTCAAATGGTTTCAAAAAATTGAAAATATTATACATCTTTCAAAAACTTGTAAGTAAAAGATGTCGGTTTGTAACATGAATCAAATATTGCCTATTTGGGACAGTTGAATAGATTTACTTATTACATCTTTTTATTTTTATACAGTTTCAGCTATCATTTCACATGATGTGGAATGAACACATATCATGAGTAAATGATTATAAATTAGCAATTTAATCCCCTCTTTATTACAAGTTTTTCATCAAAACAGTTATCTCCATCAAACAAAACAGAAAAACAAATACTCCAAATTAAAAATGAACTCAAAGACTGTTGCTACCCAAAACCAAGAAATCATCGATAATGCTGATTACGAATCATTAGCTGAAGCCTACGCACGTATCAACTGGAACACTTGTATTTGCACCATTGCTTAATTAATTATTGTCTGACATGGTTGCCTCATTTGATACCGAATTTTAACTGACTTCAGTTCTTCAATCGTTTTTATTATTTTTACAAGCATTTTATTTAGTTCAGTTTCCTTTTATTTTACAATAAAACCAAAATTTATAAAAATGTTTAATTGATTAATATTATTTTTATTGCATAAGTATTTACAAAAACTTTTAATAACATGTAACCTTTTTAGATTGAATTAGACTTTTCTTAATTTGTCTTGTCCATATGTTCCATTCATCCATATCAAAAGTCAAACAGCGTTTCTGATAATAAATGTAATTTCGCTCAATGTGGCAACTTTTTGTGTTTCCGAATTCTCGTCAAAAACTTTATTCTTGGAATTGTGGATTATGAATTGCACAAATTGTGGATCCTGTAAGTTCTATAAATTTGCCACATCAATTTTTAGACAACTGAATTACTCTTATTTGTATAGACTAAATATTAAGAAAAAATGCCAGATAATTATTTATTTTCATCGAATTCCTTTTTTATTTATGACAAGTTATTTATTATTAGATTACTTCAATCGCTAGACAATTATGACTAAAAAACCAAATTTTATAATTATAGTTGCAGATGATTTAGGGTTTACAGACACATCATCATTTGGTGGTGAAATAAACACCCCAAACATTGATAGATTATCAAAAAACGGTCTTAGATTTACTGATTTTCATACAGCATCTGCCTGTTCACCGACACGGTCAATGCTTTTATCAGGAACAGATAATCATATTGCTGGCTTGGGTCAAATGGCAGAATTTGCAAGTAGAATTCCAGAGAGATTTGAAGGTAAACCAGGTTATGAAGGATATCTTAATTTTAAAGTTGCTGCATTACCTGAAATTTTAAATGAGGCAGGATATTTCAATTTTATATCCGGTAAATGGCATTTAGGTTTATCACCTGAACATTGGCCATCAGAAAGAGGTTTCCAAAAATCATTCACGTTATTACCTGGTGGTGGTAACCATTATAAGTATTTCCCGAAAGATAAAGGTGGTAATTATTTGAATTTTCTTCCACCGATTTTCGAAGAAAATGGTAAAAGATTAGATCCAGAATTTGATATTCCTGATGATTATTACAGTACTGATTATTTTACAGATAAATTCATTGAATATTTAACATCTGATGAAAGAGATGAGAAACCATTTTTTGGATTATTAACTTATACTGCTCCACATTGGCCATATCAAGCACATGAAAATATAATTGCTAAATATGATGGTATTTATGACAAAGGACCTGAAAATTTAAGGAAGGAGAGATTAAATAATGCAATTAAACTTAACATTTTACCTCAAGGAGTTGATCCGCATAGAGTTGAAACTCAAAGAGAAAAACCTTGGAAAGATTTAAGTGATGAAGAAAAGAAGTTTGAATCTAAAATAATGGAAATTTATGCGGCTATGGTTGAAATTATGGATGCAAATATTGGTCGTGTTATTGACAAAGTTGAAGAATTAGGAGAACTTGACAATACATTCTTTTTATTTATGTCTGATAATGGAGCTGAAGGTATGATGATGGAGGCAATGTCAACAACTGCGGAAAGGTTTCAGCATTTTGTATCAACTTATTATAATAATAAATATGATAATTTGGGAAAAAAAGATTCATTTGTGTGGTATTCTGATGAATGGGCTCAAGCTGCAACTGCACCTTATTATATGTATAAAATGTGGGCATCAGAAGGTGGCATTAGATGCCCATTAATTATAAGTCATCCAAATTTAATTAATGATGAAGATGCCGGTACTATCAAAAGAAGTTTTGTTACAGTGATGGATATATTACCGACAGTTTTAGAACTGGCAAATATTAAACATCCAGCACCTGAATTTCAAGGAAGAAAAGTTGTACATGTTAAAGGATCATCATTAGTTTCATATATAAAAAATGAAAGAGACAAGGTTCATAGTGAAGAAACAGTTACAGGATGGGAATTATTTGCACAACAAGCAATCAGGAAAAATGGTTACAAAGCATTATTCATTCCCAAGCCAATGGGTCCTGATAAATGGCAACTTTTTGATTTAACTAAAGATCCTGGTGAGACTACAGACTTATCAGAACAACATCCAGATATTTTAAATGAATTGATTAATCACTGGAGTGAATATGTTGCCGAAACTGGTTTAGTTGACTGTACTGATATATTTTACGAGGCTTTGAAAGGTGAATATGAACCAAAATTCCTGTATAAATAGATTTAAAAAAGGAGATCAGAAGCTTTCAATTCTTTTATTAAAGAACAGAATCCACACAAACGTTAAATGGCAAAAAAGATTACACCTCATAGTAAATTATATAGTTTGACGATAAGAGTGGATCAAAAATAGACTGTCAATATTAGTGTACTAGATTAATTACTCATTTACCTCCATTTATATTTTTTTTAGTCTTTATTTTTTTTTAAAGAAGATAACTTCATGAGTAATTTTCTCTTTTGCGGGTAGTATAATGTACTAAATAAAAAAACATGGTTGTTTAACTGCTAATATTAAAGTTATTTTTAAAAAAATGTTAACATTATAGATCATTCATTGTTATTATAAGAATAATTAAACCATTATAAAAGTCCTAAATATCATTCATTATCAAGTGGATAAGTTGTTGGATCCCAGCCAGTAATCAAATGTTCATTTTTTGAATCTAAGAGCTCAATATCTTCATCTGATAATTTGAAGTCGCCAGCTTCAAGATTTGGTAATAATCTTAAAGCAGTAGTAGTTTTTGGTAAAGTGATGAAACCTTTTGCTAATGACCAATTAATTAAAATTTGTGCTGTTGTCTTTTCATATTTTTTAGATAATTTAATTAAATCTTCATCATCAAATTTTTTACCCTTAACTAAAGGAGAGTATGCTTCAACTGCAATATCATTTTCAAAACAGTATTTAACCAATTCGGTTCTTGTTAACCATGGGTGAAGTTCAATTTGATTAACTGCTGGTTTAATCTTCAAATCTTTATAAGAAAGTAATTCATCAATATGTTTAATACCATAATTTGAAATACCAATATTTTTAACTTTACCAGATGCAACAGCTTCTTGTAATGCAATCCATGAACCATGTCTTTTTTCGAAATTTGATTGTGGTGAATGCATTAAAATCATATCAATATAGTTAATATCTTTAGCCTTTTCTAATGAACGTTGAATTGCAGCTTTAGTTAATTCATAACCATGATCATTATCAAATATTTTTGTAGTATAAAAAATATCTTCTCTTTTATTATTAACTGGATCTTCCTTTAACCATCTAGAAATACCTTCACAAACTTCATGTTCATTTTTATAATATTGAGCCGAATCAAAATGTCTATAGCCTGTTTTTAAACCGTCATAAACTATAGTTGCTGCAATATTTGGTGGCGTTAAATAAACACCTAAACTAATTGATGGAATCTTGTTGCCTGAATTTAATGTGTGATATTGTTGTACCATTTTTATTGATTAATGACAAGTTTTAGTAAAGAAAGCAAGAGTATATCAGCAGATACAAAAATGGATTTGAAATCACACAATTTAGATTTCGCTAAATAAAATTGAAGATTAAATTATACTGTATAAGTTACAAGTTAGAAATTTTGTTTCAGTTAAGCACTCAAAAAAACATCACTGAAATTATGAATGTGGTCATACTATAGTATAAATAATAATTTTACTTGAACATTTCTATAGTTGATCAAAACAACATTAGTTTGTGAAATGCACGTTATGAATTGTAAAACTGTTTTTGACTAGTTGAGAAAAGATTATTTTGACCTTAAATATGTATATACGCTAATTAATTAGTGTTCATGATACTTTGAATATAACACAATAAAGAACTTTTTGTTTAGCAAAAAATGATTGGTTTTTTTTTAAACTTAATATTTCAAACGCAATTTTTAGTCATTTAAAATCCCAAAACCTATTAATATTTTCAAAAATTATTTATAACTAACAATTTCTCTAAAAAAACGTAAAAAAATAAAAAAGTACGTGAATATCACGTGATAATGGTAAGCCGTAGTTACACCAAGGGTTGTAATTTTTTTTAACAGATCTCGTGGTTGTTGAACTAAATTTGCCAGGACAATATTAATGAGAC
>JAJMCR010000111.1:0-17866 GCA_030573095.1 Pichia paraexigua | reverse complement strand
GAGACTTGCTGGTGTACCGGTGTTTCACCCTATATTAGTATAAGCGAATACCACATCTTTTCTCTCCCCCCCCCCTGCTTTCCTCTTGCTCGTTGATTTTTCATCTACATGAAACAACAATACACTCAATTTTCCATCTCTGAAACTTCTTTCCAATTTTTCGACTTGCAATCTTCTTCACATATCTCACCTTGCATCATGTCCACACAACCCACTAATGCAACTTCAAAAGTCATTTTGGATCTTCAATCAACTATCGATTCTCTTAGATCCGAATTGGCAGAATCCAAGCTTTCCTTAAATGAATCAAAGCACAAAGTTTCAATTTTATCAAAAAGAAACGAAACTATGGTTGAACAACTATCAAATTCAAAACATCAAGCTGAAGTCGCCGAATCTTTACTCAAAAGGAAAGAACGTAGAATTATCGACTTGGAGTCTCAATTAACCCAACTTTCTTCAAATAATGATAACTTTAGATTCCAGTTGGAAAACTTAAAATCAAATTTACTCGTTTCTGATAATGAAAAATTTAGATTGATTTCGGAAAATGAAAGAATTTCCAAATCTTATGACATTCTACAATCTTCCTTTAATGATTATAAATTATCAATTAATCAAAAATTAGATAGTTTAAAACTAAAACTACCTGAATTTATTAATAGTACCACATCAAACTTATCAAATAATTTGAAAAATTTGAATCTAAATCAACCTCAAATTAATTCAAATTATAATTTACTAATTAAAAACTCAAAAAGATTGGATGAACTATATAATCAAAAGTTCAATAAAGTTAATAATTATTTGTTGTTATTAACTGAATCAACTAAACAACACGGTATGGCAACTTCAATTATAATGGATGAATGTGAAGAAATTTTAAAAAAATTAAACAGAAATGAAGATGTCTTGTTAAAAATTAAAAATGAAACTGATGGTAATTTAACCGATTTAGACAAAATGAAAGAATTATCCAAAAGAAGAGATCTCTCAATACTTAATATATCTCAAGATAATTCTCAAATTGATTCCCCAGTATTGCCATCTTCAAAAATTGATACGAATAAAGATAAAAAGAGAAATGCTTCTCCTTTGTCTTCTTCATCATCTCCAAATATATTAGATTCAAATACCAACAGTTCTAAATTTAATAGTAATGTAAGAAATAATTCACCTGACTTAGATATACATTCTCAAAATCGTAAACGGAATAGTATTAATATTCAAAAAAGAGATACCAACCCTAATAATCGTAGAAAGAGAAATTCCTATAGACAGTCCATGAATCAAGATGATTTCAAAAATTTATCTCCATTAACAAGTCCAAATTCTCGTATTCCTTCAGATTTTATACAACAACAGCAACAACAAAATATGTCTAGATCAAATAGTACACGAAAGAATAATTATAGAAATAGTAGAAATTTTTCAAACAATAGCATAAGCAGTAATAACAATAATCGTAAATGGTCAGGTCAACCACAACCATCAGATGATTGATTGATTGATTACATCCAACTATATATTATATACACTCGTTTCAAATTTCCTCTTTTCTACTTTCTTTTTTTTTTTTTTTTTTTTTTTTTTTAATTTTTTAAATAATTTAACAATACAGAAGTTTCTTTTATAAAAAGAAATAAACTATAAACTTGCTTAAAATAAACCTTCAATTTCACCATTGTCATTAACTTCAACATTCATAAAACCACATTTAGTAGCTAATCCAGGAATAGTCATAATTTGATCTGCTAATGCATATAAATATCCTGCACCTATACTTGCTTTGATATCTTTAATTGGGAATTCAAAACCTTTTGGTACACCCTTTAATTTTGCATCATGTGATAAAGAATATTGGGTCTTTGCAATACAAATTGGTAATTTATCAAATCCTTGATTTGTATATTCTTTAATTTTTTCCTTTGCAACATCACTAAATTTAACTGATCCTGCTCCGTACATTTTTTTAGCAATTTCTTCAATTCTTTCTTCAATTGTACCTTCTAAATTATATAATGTATTAAATGATTTATTTTTATCTTGGTTTGGATATTCTTTGTTTGCACATTTAATAACACCAACTGCTAAATCTTTAGCACCTTCACCACCTTCTTCCCAATGGTTTGAAACAATTGCATCAATTGCACCAGCTTCTAATGCAGCCTTTTTAATGGCTTCATGTTCCGCATTTGAATCACTTGACATTTTATTAATTGCAACAATAACATCAACATTATATTGTTTTGCATTTTCAATATGCTTTTGTAAATTTGCACATCCTTTGGTTAACATTTCAACATTTTCTGTTGTATATTCAAATGGTAATGGAATACCAGGTTTAACTTCTGCTCCTCCACCATGAACTTTTAATGCTCTAACTGTTGCAACAATCACAATAACATCTGGTTTTAAACCGGATGTACGACATTTAATATTAAGAAATCTTTCACCACCCATTGTAAAATCAAATCCAGCTTCTGTAATAACATAACCTTGATTTTCTTTAATTTGTTCTTCACTGAAAGATTTTGGTGTACCTGCTAATTTTAATGCCATTTTATCAGCTAAAATTGATGATGCACCAATGGAAATGTTAGCAAATGGTCCTGCATGAACAAAAACTGGTGTACCTTCTAAAGTTTGCATTAAATTTGGTTTAATTGCATCCTTCATAATTGCTGTTAAAGCACCTGCACAACCTAAATCTTCACATGTAATTGGTTCACCAGATTTGGATGATGCAACGACAATTTTACCAAATCTTTCCCTCATATCCTTTAATGAGGTACATAATGCCAAAATTGCCATAACTTCACTTGCAACTGTAATATCAAATCCGGTTTCTCTAGTTAATCCCCTTTCTGTTGGTGCTTTGTTAATTGTAATACCTCTTAATGATCTATCATTAAGATCTAAAACTCTTTTCCATGTAATTGTCTTTGGATCAATATCTAATCTAACAAACTTAGTAATTTCTTCACTATTCCATTCATTGATTTTATTTAAATCTAAACCTAATTTTTTGGCTCTATATGTTAAACCAATTGGTACATCCCTTGAACCATCCTTTTTAACTGGACATAATCTTTTAAATAATGCATTATCTCCTTGTGTTGCTTCATGAAACATTCTGGTATCTAATGCCGCTGCTAATAAATTGTTTGCCATACCAACAGCATGAATGTCACCTGTAATATGCATATTAAATTCATCCATTGGAATAACTTGTGAATATCCCCCACCTGCGGCACCACCTTTAACACCAAATGTTGGACCCATTGAAGGTTGTCTAACATTCGCAAAACATGTTTTACCTAATGTTGCACCAATTGCTTGTGCTAATCCAACAGTTGTTGTTGATTTACCTTCACCTAATGGAGTTGGTGTAATACCTGCAACTAAAACATATTTACCGTCATTTTTATCTTGTAATCTATCAAGAACATCCAACTTAACTTTGGCTTTATATGATCCATATGGTTCTAATTCTGTTGACACGATACCGGATTCAATTGCAACATCGGTAATTTGCTTTGGTACTTGATTACGTGAAATCTCGTGATCTGATGGAACTGGTTTAACCAAATCAAGTTTTAATCTTTTAAATTGAGGCATAATTAAGGATGGTATTTTGGTTACCTTGAAGGAAGAAAAAAGGAGAAAAAAGTGAAAAAAAGTGATTTGGCACCAACAATTTTAGAAAATCAACAGGGTTTATATATATCTGGAAATTGAAAATTGAAAATCTCGAATTTGGCTAAAACGAGTCTGACTTCTGCAGAACCGCAAGTCACACAAACTGTTGATCCGATTGGTTTGATTCCCAGATACAGCAATGTTTTATAGCTGATAGAGATTGTTCCACTCCAAAAATGAGCACATGCATAGATGAAAAACGAAAGGTACAACCCCATTATACAGACATCTCACATATCATAGCTGATGAGTACAAACCCTTGGCTGAAGCATTCCAAAACTGCAAGTATGTTACAACTTCAAATATGGATGATTCAATAAAGGAAACTTTACTAAGGGATACGCTGAACGATATATTTAAAGGTAATAAAGACTGGAATGAAAATCTGGAATCAATTGTTGATTGGTATTTTGAAATTAAGAAAAAATATCCCTATTTTTTCAGATGTCCCTTATTATTCCTTGATTACAGAATTTTTGAATTTCTGCTTAAAAGAAGTTTATTACATCGTTATAATCCAGCTAAAGACATTTTTAATGATAATGGGATTTATAAAAATAAACGTGCATATTATCATTTCTTTTTAGATAGTTTATATTATGCACATGGTTTTGGAAACACAATTTTTAATACTCTTCATCATAAAAATTTTAAAATGAAGAAAAATCATCTAAAATTTATGAAATTTTTCTCGAATAATAAACATATGGAAAACCCTTCATTTATTAATAAAATCAAGGATAAAAATGTTAAACGATTAGCTGAAATGGATTTCAAAATTACGTTTGCTAAATTTGCATATTCAATTATTACCATATTTAGGAAATTTTGTAATGAATTTGGCGGTCGTCCGGTACGTAAATTATTTAGAGATCATAAAAGAACTGACAATGGATATTACGATTTTAGAGAATTTGATGATGCTGATAAGGATGATATTAGTTATGATAGTGATGGTATTAGTTTTGCTCCAAAGAACACAATTTTTAGTCTAACTAATAAATTTCCTTCACAACTTGACTGTAAACCTGCTTTCAGTATAACTAAATTGCTTGATCTTGCACAACCAATTCAAAAACGTAAACTTGAGGTTACTGATGGTGGTGGGTGGGTATACGTTTTTAACAGTGATAGAAATAATAGCAATCATATTGGCAATGACAATAATAATAGTACAATCAGTTACAGTGAAAGTGAACATGTCGATGAAAGTGACAATGAATATCATAGTCGCACTGACAGTGAATATGACAGTGAGGGTGAATGTGATAATAGTAACCCCAATATTTACATTAATTATGGTAAAGATTCGAATAGTGATGATTATTATGATGATAACGATTGCTTTAAACCCCATAAGCCATCAAAGATACATGATTTTTATAAATTCAAAATTAAGAAACGTGAAAAGAGGAAACACCAAACAGAGTTTGAATATACTGCAAATGCTACAATATTTTCACAATTTGACAGAAATACCGAATCGTTACTAGATTTGGAAATTAAACGTATAATTCATGGAATTGTTGAGGATTTTCAAATTTACCATCAAAGATTTAATTCAAAATTAGGTGATGAAAAAGTCAATAAATTTATGAATGATATCAAAGCGATTGAAAATAATGATAAGCATTCTGGAAGGAAAGGACGTGATGCAACTTTGAAACTAATAAATTTTTGGTGCCACCATTTTCTAATACATACCGAAATTAATAATAGTGATGGTATTTTACACACCCTGCAACAGCGTATAAGAGCAAGAGAGTAGTTTATGTGTAACCTGATGTTCTTTTGAAACTGAATATTTTTTAGAAACAGAAATAGGTTTCTTCGTTGTTTTGCTTCCTTAATTTTCCGTCTCTTTTTATTCCAATTGTAATAAAGCTACTAAAAGTCGTACATCATAAAGTTTTTATGGGTAGTCCAACTAAAAAAACTTAATAAAGACTCCCCCCCCCCCCCTCCTCCTTTTAAGAAAATAACAAAAGATTGACGACAAGAGGCTCAACTTGTTTTTTTTCTCAGTTTTCCGCTTTTCACCTTTTCTTTATTTCCTTTGTAGCTTTCTAAATTTCGAGTTATTTTTCACTTTTGTTATTTGAGAAACCTTCATTGGTGGTGGTTGGAATCAAATATGGCTACCTCCAACCGATCTTCTAAGACGGTGGAAACTGTAGCTGGACTTGCTGCTGGGTTTACCACCACAGCGTTGACCCATCCACTTGATTTTTTTAAGCTCCGACTGCAGCTGGATACAACATCGGCTTCACAATGGCAAGCAATTTCTAAAATATACCATGGATTATTAACAACATCGAGGTCTCCAAAAACTGGAATTGTTTCTATACCCACATTTTTTCTTCATTTATATAGGGGAATTGGACCTAATTTAGTAGGATCTACATCTGCATGGGCTATGTATTTTCTATTTTATAGACAGTATAAGAATCTTGTACTTTATACTTTTGATTTACATCATGATCGACATTTAAAATCATGGCAATATTTAACTTCAGCATTTTTAGCCGGTTGGACGACATCAATTATAACTAATCCAATATGGGTGATTAAAACTAGAATGATATCAACTGAAAGATCATCTCCCGGTGCATATTCTTCAATAATCGATGGTATAAAATCCATATATCAAAGAGAAGGTATCATTGGTTATTACAGAGGGTTATTACCTGCTTTATTTAATGTTGCACAAGGTGCTGTTCAACTCACACTATATGATATTATTAAGAGAAACATGATCAATCAACATATGGATAAAACTGATGAACAATTAACGACTTTCCAATATTTCTATGCAAGTTCTCTATCCAAAATGGTATCTACGATTATGTTCTATCCTCTACAAGTTTTAAGAGCTCGTCTTCAAGTTGTATCCACCTCAAATAAACTTAAGTCGGCCACTTCCATGGGTATTCAGATGTTCCAATACGAGGGAATACGATGTTTTTATAAAGGTCTTTCTGCAAATCTTCTTCGTGTGATCCCCGCTACATGTACAACATTTCTGGTTTATGAAAAGTGTAAACAAATTTTGTAAATATATAATGTGTAAATATCAAATATCTCAGAATGCCTACATAATACTATTTATGTTCTGTCCATAAATGAAATGAGTGAGGATCGAAATCGGAAATTGCTTTTTGACAAGATAAGTTTTGGTTTTAATTTCTTCTTGTTGAAATATAATTTCACACCTCCAATTCCACCATGAACATTCTGCTCAGACCTGGTGCTAAGAGAACACTGGCACTAGAGTCATCTTCTCACGTTTTGCTTTTCAGATATATCTTAGAAACTCAAAAATGTGCTATTGAATTAATTGACAAATCGAATTTTGTTTCGAAACCATATAAACAATTGTCACGATCAAAACCACATGGGTTCTTAGGTTTAATTGAATTGAATAATGATATATTTCTTTGTGTTATTACATCCAAAATTCACGTTGCACAACCATTATCTGGTGAGAATATCAACAAAATTGCAGATGTTGAATTTCATTGTTTAACAAACGATAGTTGGGATTTTGTTGAATTAAATTCAAGTGGTTATCCAAGCATAGAAAATGAACTCAATTTATCTTCCAATTCTTCCAATCAATCTAGTGATTATACCCCAAGAATTCCTCAACACCCATGTTGGGAGTTGAGAAGATTATTATCGGATGGATCCTTTTTTTATAGTTCCGATTTTGATTTAACGAGTACTTTACAAGGTAGAGGTGTTAATATAAGACAGAGACTATCTGTTGATAGATATCACACAGATTATATGTGGAATGATTTTATGATGGAAGGTATAACAAATTTTAGAAATAACCTATCTGAAAATCAAAAACTAATTTTAGATAATAATCATTTTTTGACAACCGTTATTAGAGGTTTTACAGAAACTTTAAATACTTCCATTAATGGTAGAAGCTGTCAAATGACCATTATTTCGAAACAATCTTGGAAAAGAGCAGGTACAAGATTTAATGTCAGAGGTGTGGATGATGATGGAAATGTTGCAAATTTTGTTGAAACTGAATTAATCTTGAACGATAGTAACCAAGTATTTGCATTTACACAAATTAGAGGTTCAATTCCTTGCTTCTGGGAGCAAGATACTGCCATAATTTCTCCAAAAGTTCAAATTTCAAGAAGTTTTGATGCAACTCAACCAACATTTGAAAAACATTTTGAAAATTTAAATAGTAAGTATGGTCCAATCCATATTGTAAATTTATTATCTAAAACAAGGTCTGGTGAAATTGAATTAAGTAATACCTATAAAAAACATTTTCTGGAATTACATAAAAAGAATCCAGACTCTGTGTTTTTTACAGATTTTGATTTTCATCAAGAAACTTCTAAAACTTATGCAGATGCAACTAGATTATTGCCATTATTAAAGGAATCATTTGAAGATTTTGATTACTTTTCTTATGATTTACATTCAAATAAAGTATTATCAGAACAATCAGGTACTTTTAGAACAAATTGTTTAGATTGTTTAGATAGAACAAATGTTATTCAACAAGTTATCTCAATGAAAACTTTGTTGGAATTTTTAGAACCAAGAAATGTTTATGATTTATCTAATTTGAAAAATAAGCATGATACTTTATGGGCAAATCATGGTGATAGAATTTCACAAATTTATACAGGCACCAATGCTCTTAAATCAAGTTTTTCAAGAAGTGGTAAAATGGGATTCGCTGGAGCTTTATCAGATGCAACTAAATCAATAAGTAGAATTTACATAAACAATTTTGTTGATAAAGGTAAGCAACAAGTTACTGACACATTGTTAGGTAAAATGTCATCACAAAATCAAATTTTAATTTATGACCCAATAACTGAGTATATTAATGAAAAACTGAAAAGCTATGAATCGAATTTTACAACTTTTAATGATATTTCAATTTTCACTGGTACATTCAATTTAGCGGGTGCAAATCAAAATAAAAATCTAACTGATTGGTTATTTCCATATGATGATTTCAATCCTGATATTTTTGTTGTTGGATTTCAAGAAGTTGTTGAACTAAATGCTTCAAATATACTTAAAAATGATGGTTCTATTGGACAATATTGGACTAATGAGGTTGAAAAGACTATAAATAAGAATTCAAATGATAATTACGTTTTGTTAAGATCCGAGTTTATGTCATCAATCTTATTATTGTTATTTGTTAAATCTGATAAAGTTTCTAAAATAACCGAGGTTGAAGGTAAATCAAAGAAAACAGGTTTAGGTGGAATGACTGCAAATAAAGGTACTGTTGCAATTCGACTAAATGTATCATCAACATCATTCTGTTTTGTTAATTCACATTTTGCATCCGGTTTGAGTTATACTGAAGAAAGAAACAATGATTTTATAAGTAGTTGGAATGGTATTAGATTTTCAAGAAATAGATATATTAAACATCATGATAATATTATTTGGTTAGGTGATTTAAATTATAGAATTACGTATCCAAATGATAAAGCTAGGGCTTTAATTGAACGAAATGATTTAACAAAATTATTTACAAGGGATCAACTATCATATCAAATGATGAGAATTAAAGAATTCAAGTATTTTAAAGAACCAGAAATTACATTTCCACCAACTTATAAATTTGATAAAAATTCAGCCAAATATGATACAAGTGAGAAACAACGTGTACCTGCATGGACTGATAGAATTTTATATCGTGGTAAATATTTACAATCTTTAAATTATGATAGTACATCAATAATTAAATTTTCAGACCATAGACCCGTTTACAATATTTTCAGTTCACAAATTAAAAATGTTGATGATGAATATAAGGATAATTTAATAAATAAATTACGTGAATCATATAATATTGATTTAGATAATAAATCAAACCATATTGAATTGAATGATGCATCATTAACATCACCTTCACCTTCACCATTGTCATCAATGGCATCAACATTTTCATCTTCAAAGTCTTCAATACCTTCACTTCCTTCTCGTACTCCAATAACACCTAATCTTATTGATTTTGATAGTAATACAACTGCATCATCAATTTCACCACCGCTACCAAGAAGACCTGTTCCACCAGTTTATAACGCACAAGAAACTAAAAATCTGTTAATTCCAGGTTTGACTCCAATAAGTATACAAAATGCTATTAATGTTAAAGAATCATCACCTATTCCAGCAGCACAAGAATTTAAATCAAGATCGGCATCTGATTCTCCATCTTCATATGCAGTTATGACTCCAACAATGTCAAGGTCAGGTTCTATTCCACCACCCCCACCACCACGTAAAACTGCTACTGTACAGCCTGTATCAACAAGTAATGCTGAAAATGCAATCAATCCATTACATTCGCAGAAAATAGCACCAATTGTACCATCGAAACCAAAGGTTTTAAATGAGAGGTACACCGATCCGATTGTACCTTCAGTCAATACTCCTATTAATACTACTAGTACTACTGATACTAATACTAATACTAATACTCCTACACAAACAGCAGCATCTGTATCTACTTGGGCTCCAATGGCACCTACAAAGAAACTCTGATTTCTTCTATATCAACAATCGTCTTCATACTTTATGTTCTATAAATTTATGTAATAATAAGTTAAATTAATGACAATATTCCAAAAGGAGTCGAAAAAATACTCCGAACTTTTCGGAGTGGGGTGTTTCAATTTGGGCTGTGTAACTCCTTCTAAAGCGCAGCACTTCCCTAATTTAAACACAGTAACCTATCCCATGATGACCAATTTAACCTATCCTTATTTCTTAAATTGATTTATAAGGCAGGAATGGTCCGCCATGGCCATACCGAATTTTTTCCTTTCCTATTCTTTTTTTTTACTATCAAAGATTAATTATTAATCAAACAACTAAATAGGATAATGTCAAATATAATGGTCAAAACAGCTATTTTTGGTATGGCTGGATTATGCCTTCTCAAGGTCATTGCGGATGCACAACCACAAAAAGTTAATGCTGGTGGTTTTCAAGAAAAAATTGGTTCTGTTTCAAGTCAAGTGAATGATATGTATGATCATAGTGATCAAACATTTCAAAACTTAAAGAAAAATTTTTATAATTCTGGTTCTGATGCATCTCAAAAAGTTTTGGATATGTACGATGATGCATATAAGAAAGTTGTTGATGCAAAGAGTAACTTGGATGCAAATATTAATAAAGAAGATAACAAAGGCAAGTTTTGGGCAACTTCTGAATCCAGAGATGAATTGCAAAAGAAGTATGATGATGCAAAGGATGTGTTTGAGAATTTGAAGAATTCCTTGAGTGAATATACAAATGGTGCTTCTGCAGAAGGCATTACTGATAAAATTCAAGGTATAATTGGTAAGGCTCAAAATTATGCTACTGAAAAGTACAATACTTTTGCGGAAGATAAGTTGAATTCAAATATTGAATATTACAATAAACAAGCAGCAGTTGCAAAAAAAGAATGGGATGATACTAAATCGAGCTGGTTAAAATGGAGAAAGGCACAATCTAAGGAAATTCAAAACAATGCAGAAGCTAAATATAACTATTTTAAAGAAAAGAATGAGGATGCAATTGATCAATTGATCAACTATTTGAAAAAAAATGGACAAGATACTAAAGAAAAATTGAATGAAATTAATCAACAAGCAAAGGATTATGCCAAGAAGGCAAAAGATGAGGTGCTTAATGCTGGTTATGATATTGGAGAAAAGGCAAATCAACACGTACACCATGCAAAACATTATGCCAATGATGCAAGGGAACGTATGGCCTCGGTCGGTTATGATGCTAAAGAAAACATTGAAGACAACGCAGAATATGCAAAGCATAAAGTTGCCGGAGCAAAGGATCGGGTTGCTCAAGCTGGTTACGATGTTAAAGAAAACATTGAAGATAATGCAGAGTATGCGAAGAACAGAGCTGCAGGTCTGAAAGATCGGGTTGCTCAAGCCGGTTATGATGTGAAAGATAATGTACAAGACAACGCAGAATATGCAAAGCATAAAGTTGCCGGAGCAAAGGATCGGGTTGCTCAAGCTGGTTACGATGTTAAAGAAAACATTGAAGATAATGCAGAGTATGCGAAGAACAAAGCTGCAGGTCTGAAAGATCGGGTTGCTCAAGCTGGTTATGATGTGAAAGATAATGTACAAGATAATGCAGAGTATGCGAAGAACAGAGCTGCAGGTCTGAAAGATCGGGTTGCTCAAGCCGGTTATGATGTGAAAGATAATGTACAAGATAATGCAGAGTATGCGAAGAACAAAGCTGCAGGTCTGAAAGATCGGGTTGCTCAAGCTGGTTATGATGTGAAAGATAATGTACAAGATAATGCAGAGTATGCGAAGAACAGAGCTGCAGGTCTGAAAGATCGGGTTGCTCAAGCTGGTTATGATGTAAAAGATAATGTTGAAGATAACGCAGAATACGCAAAGCATAGAGCTGCAGGTATTAAGGACAGGGTTGCTCAGGCAGGTTATGATACCAAGGATAAGATCGCTGAGGATGCAGATTTTGTTAAGGACCAGGCCGGAGGTTATGTTTCAGGTGCAAAGGATTGGTTTGGCCGTACTGGGTCATATATTAAGGATCAATATAATTCAATGTGGAACTCTTTGGGGGTTTTCCATGCAAGCAGTAAAGAAATTGCGGAAGATGCAGTTAAATATTATGACGAACAAGTTTCTTTAGCTAAGAAGGAATATGATGAAACTCAGGCAAGTTGGTTTAAGTGGAGAAAGGCTCAATCTCAAGAAATTCAAGATGAAGCCAAAGAAAACTTTGAAATCATGAAGGCCAGAAGTAATGCAGCTAAGGAAGAGTTGAAAAGATGGACAGATAAATTCAATTAGTTTACGATATTTTGTTTTTATTTATGATTTTTATTTTATTGTATATTTATTTTTTTATGACTTAAGTGGGAGACATTGATATGAAAAACCTTAAATTAATTGTAGATGAATTATGCTATTTCTTTTTCGAAAATTTCCAATATTTGAAAGATCTTAACATACTCTTTTCTTTAGCTGATTTATTTTGCAAAAAACTTTTATGATTGAATATATTTAAAAAATATTTAACTTCTTAAAGGATAGTATTCCAGTAAATTTCACAATAGAGTAATGTTAAAGAACAAGACTGTATGTTATCCTACGAAGTATCGACAAGTAATTCAAAAAAGTGTTTCAAACCATACAAATAGGCAAATTCTATACAAAATTTAATAGTAATATCAAGATAAAAGGAAAACATTATTACCTTCGTTCATTGCTTGAAGAATCTTCAACATCATAACTTCACGGCTTGAGTAAGGTGGCAACTTAAGATAATTAGCACAGGTCATAACACTTGGTAAATAATCATCAGGTTTCAAATTATCTTCACTATGTTTCAAAACAACAGTAAATGGTGGTGATAGTCCTTTAAATCCATCAAATGGTAACCTTGGAGATCCTGTAATGAATTGTAAAAATTTTCTTCTTTGATTTTTATCAAATGATGACATTATATCAATTAACCATTCTAATTGTGCTGATTTATTTGAATATCCATGATCTGCATGAATAGCTGACAATAATGTTTCAACTGTCCAATTCTCGACCTCATTACCTGATAATCGTGTTAATTCTTTTGGTGAAAATAACATTAATGATGAAAATGGAAAAATTTCTGTAAATCCATCAATAAATGATTTAATTTGTTCTCTGATACCATCACCAATTGTAAAATCAATAATTTTATTAATATAACTTTCTAAATTTAATGCTGTAACTTCAATTTCATCACCATTAGGAATTAACTTAATCTCCTCGTAACCTGGTAAAACAAACGTAAGCATTAAATCTGAAATTTTTGCATCTGAAACTTCAATATTATCCCATTCTTCATTGGGTGTTTGTGCAAATTGTTTTAAATACAAACCTAAGTGCTTCAATGATAAGGCTAAACTTTCATCAAATTCTTTGATTTTGTTAATAGATTCGTTTAAGCTCAAAGCACGTGTATTATTAGATGCATAATTAATTGCTAGTTCAAAAAACAATGGATTGAAATGGAAATCCACTAATCTGGAATCCAAAAATGATCTTGCTAAAAATTTCCCCAAAACCTTAAAGCACAATAAACTATTCTTTAAATGCAAATCGGTTGCATCCAACGGTCTTGGAAACAAACCGTGTTTATCATTAACATAAACTTCAACATTTTTTTTTAAATTTGCATAATCACCACTTCTCCACATATATAATTTAACTTTACTGAATTCTTTTGAAACGTTAGAATAAAACTCTAATGTTGGTCCTAAACCTGAACCAATCTCATCAAAAAATTCGATTTCAATCAATCCTGGATTAGTAGCGTATGTTTCCATGACCTTAATAGCACTTGAAAAAATTCTGTCTCTTGAAATTCTCAATTTGTGTCTCACTGACCTACCAAGCATTGGAATTCTATTAGAAGATAATGAATTATTCTCTTCCTCCTTAGATCGACTTGACCAGTAATCTATTAACCTTGAGTATCCAAAAGATGTTGACTTCAAGAAAAATAATCTGGTTTCCAAAGGGAATAAAAATGGGAATTCTCTTGGAATTAGAAATGCCCAATCTGGTAAAATTCCACTTGCAACCAACAATGGTTCATCAAGTTGACGATTCAACTTTGCAGCCAGTTTATAGTTAAAAAATAATATGTCAGATGTGCTTGGATTTGGAACTTGTGAGTTCGTAATGTAAAGAGATTTTATTAATCTTAAAACAGAAATAACATTTTTCGTTCCGATTGAAGATAGTGCATTATTTGACCCTTGTCTACGTGACAAACTACCATCAGAAACCAATTTTCCAGGTATCGCTTTATATTTAATAACATGAGCTCTTCTTAATAAATTATGTTTAATGACATTTATTGGACTTTGATCGTTTTCATGTAACTTATAAAGTGCTCCAAATATAGTTGCATCCGATGGAATCTTTTCACTATTTACATAAAAATCATAATGATAATCATTGTCTAAAGATGATGAATTCAGGTTGAAATTTTTAATTAAATTAAGAGATTTGGAATTTTTAAGGAAATTTTGAACAGTTTCAAATGTCGCAATTGCATGAACAACTAGTAAAATACCTTTATCTAATTCTGTATTATCTTGATTTAATGGTAATAACTTAATTTTCATTTGCTTTGTCATTGATGCTGCACGAGATCTTGAATTTTGATTTGAATCCGAATCCAAACCTACAATTTCAAATGACTCATTTCTATCTATTGTTTCTTCTAACTTTTTAACCAAAAATACTAATGGCGGTGTATTTTCATTGAAGCACGGGCTTAGTGATGAACAAAAAACATACTGGAATGATTTATAAGCTGGTGAGTTAATTTTTTCATTAAAAAGTAATATTAATTCATCTATAACACTTGAAGAAAGTAATTCAAAGCTGGAAATTATCTTTGAAGAATCTGGATTTAAAAATGAATGCAATTTTTTCCATAATTCTACCCATCCATTTTCATTCAATGAAGAAGAATTGTTCTTCAACTGTAAAGCAAGAATTTCTAAAAACTTTAAATTCTCAGATTTTTTAATTTGATTTTCAACCGAAAGTACATCATAATCGTTTTTGATTGAGATCGACAATACAGATAATGAATCTAAAATTGATCTTTTCGATAAATTTTTCAACCCGTCATCCATTACGGTTAATTTCTTGATTGGAAGGGTCTGTGACTCAACTGAACCTGCAGTTTGAGCTTGAAAACCAGAATTAAGAAAACATCCAGTTTCATGATCCTCATGGCCTTCTTCTGCTTCTCCTGCTTCTTCTGCTTCTTCTGCTTCTTCTTCGTCTTCTTCGTCTTCTTCGTCCTCTTCGTCCTCTTCTTCTTCCTCGTCATCACCATAATCAAATCCAACATCACTATCATCTTCATCTTCCATAAATACATCTGCAGTAGATGAAAAATTCCTGTCAGTTGATTCATTTTCAACATCGACAACTCTTTTATATTCACTATCAAACAAATTTGATAAATCATTTATTTGAGAGATCAAACCTTCGTTTGTGAAATCCTTCAAGAAAATTTTTGGATTAGTGTTAATCAAGCTTCGAGTCACCAAAAGGGCACCAAATAACAATGAATAAAATTTAATGATTTCAGATTCTTTATACTTACTTGCTTTATGATCAAAAATATGTTTGCTGTTTGTGATGGTTGATGCTAAAATAGATGTGATTTTAGAATTATAAATAATGGATTTCAATTGTATGGGGGACATCAAGTAAACCATTCTCAAAATTAAAATAAAGATCAATCTTTTAATTTTATATTCAACAGTAGAATCATAAATGTTAAGTAACAACGGAAAATACTGGGTATAAAAGTTATTATATTTTTCAGGCTCGGATTTTAATAGCTCTATCTTTTGTTCATTGACTTTCAAATCAATTAAAGAAATATAATTGCCAATATCATTTTGCAAATTTTCTCTAATGGATGGGATATTTAATGGTAACAAAGAGTGTGTTAGTTTTAATAAGGATATTAATAGTTCTTTAGGGCATTTTAATAGTGCATCAATTGAAATATCCGTCGGATTTGAATAAAAACTTGAATCTTCCTTTTCATCATAGGAAGAGAAAATTTTAATAATCATAGAGCCAATATCACATTTCGTTAGTATATCATTTGAAAATTCTGGTGAACAGTTTGATAATAATGTTAATGAATCTAACAATGAAATACATGTTTTGAAGGATACTAAACCTGTTGATTTTTTACCATTTCCTAAGCATAAAGGTAATATTTCAAAGAGCTTTATTAGAAAATCTTCCTTTATAAGGCTTAAAAATACATTTGAGGGACCTTCAAAATTTTTAATTGTATTTGAAATAAAAATCCAGGAAGATTCAACACACTGTGAATCTGAATAATTTGTTGCGACATTTTCTATAATTGGAAAAACAGTACAAATGTCATCAAATTTTGTTTTTGATATCTTAGTTGAAGAAGAATTTGCTGCAACTTGCAATGCTTTTCGTTGCGCATGAATTGTGAAAAAGTCTAAATAAGCTAAAGCAATCGGAACCGAACCCTTCAATAAACATTGTTTGCCTGCTTTTCTTGAAATTAATTCTAAAGCTTGCAAAGCTTGTTCTGCAAGATCAATATAACTCAAGTCAGATAACTTTTCATTTAAACATTCAATAATTCCAGCGGAAACCATTTCAAAAATTAAGTGAAAATTAACCTCCGCTAAATTGAAAATACATCTACAAACAACCAACTGTAGTTCCATATCATCAGGATATTCATGTGTAACTCTAACAAGAGCTTCTGATAATCTATAAGTTGGAACTTGACGCTCGGCTTGAATACTTGACATCATTAGTAAATTTGAAGAAATTTCATTTAAAGTTTCCATTATCATATAGGCATTATCGTGACTATCTAAACCTTCAACCAAAGCGGAAATCCTAGAAGTTGGAACAGAAGGAACATGTTGTCGAAGAAATGAATCCATAAACAAGTTATTAATGCTTTGTCTTCTATTACTTGATGTTGACTGAGTTTGTGAGAATGTATTACTGGAATTATTCAAATTGTTTGAACTATCCGAATTATGTGTAGTATTTGCACCATTGATATTATGTGTCCGATTTCTGGCTTGTGACAATATTCTTTCTAAGTCTTCTAGATTTTCAGGCGGCCTTTGACCGTTACTTGAAGAAAAGACATTAGCCAACATTCTCAATGTAATATTTTCGGTAGAAAATGGATCATGACTATTATCTGCTATATTACCGAATGCAACGTTTAAAGCAGCTTCATCGTGAGGGGTATTATAATCATTCTCTTCGTCGTCGTCGTCTTCTTCTTCTTCATCTCCTTCATCGTGTTCTTCATTTTGTACAATATTTTCTCCCATTTCCTCATCTTCATCATCAGTGTAAGTTAATGAGTCATGCAGGTCCCTTGATTGTATTTGAATATTATTATCTGTGTTTTCTGTGATATGTGGATCGATATTATCTAATATATCTCTTGATCTTTGAGCTTCTGAAAATCTTCTATAATTACCGGATAACCTTTGCAGAATTGTATCTTCATCATCATCATCATCATCATCATCATCATCATCATCATCATCATCATCATCAT
>JAJMCR010000110.1:0-18952 GCA_030573095.1 Pichia paraexigua | reverse complement strand
GCTGTTGCTGTTGCTGTTGCTGTTGCTGTTGCTGTTGCTGTTGCTGTTGCTGTTGGATATGTGAGAAATGTTGATGTGGAGGTAAACCATCGAAGAATTGTTGAGATATTGGGACATGCTGTAATGGATTTGCAGTGTATTGATCGATATAGTAATTCGATGAGGGCTGTGTAGGAGGTAGTGGCGGAAGATGTGACATTGGATAAGCATGTATCGTAGAGGGGTAGGAATATTCAAATGGAATGCTGGATCTTAAATTATCACCTTGTAATAATGATGACGGTCGTGCTGGTGGTGGTAATGATGGTAGTGGTAATGATGGTGGTGGTGGATGTGTAGATTGAGATGTTGCTGTTGGTGGTATACCAGGCATTCTAACTATAGATTGTTGAATTGGTAACGTATGAGTAGGAGATAATTGATGAAGTTTTGAAGTATCATGTATATCTAACGTAAATTTTTGGTTATGATTGAGTTGTTGGGGGTGATTCTGAATATTGTTTGACATTGTAATTTAATCAAAAAAAAAAGGAAACAATAACTCGAACTACTGTTTCAAGACAAACTAATTTTTTCC
This sequence comes from Pichia paraexigua, assembly GCA_030573095.1. Classification (NCBI taxonomy): domain Eukaryota; kingdom Fungi; phylum Ascomycota; class Pichiomycetes; order Pichiales; family Pichiaceae; genus Pichia; species Pichia paraexigua. Next base: position 18,375 of record JAJMCR010000110.1, on the reverse strand, counting down.
GATGCTAACTAACAAAAACAAGGTTTTCTTCTTACCTTCGAAATTGCAGATGGAGAAAACAAGGAAAAAAATTAAAAACAAAGATAGATTAAAAAAGAAAACTAGCAGCAGAGGCAGCTACTTAAAAAAGAATCTTTCTGCACAGGGAAACCAGGATTCGATGGTTGCTTTAGAATGACCAATACACCGGCAAAAGAACCATTGTGCACCCACAGACACAAACAACCAATAGCCACTACCACAATCCAACAAACAAAGAAACCAAGTGCGATGCAGAGGCCCATGCACGCCCACAGAATCACAAATCATCCGCTGCAACCATGGGCCGTGTTCCTGCACACCAGGTTGGCTTTGGCCCCTGCGTGGAAGCTGTGTGCAATTCCACCACTACTACCGGCGGCAGTTTAGCGTCGTTGGCGCCACTAGCTCCATCCGCTAGCCGCCTTCTTGCCATTTGCTAACGACTGGGTAGCAGCTTCCGAATTTCTGCATGCAGCGTCGAGGCTTGGCACACGGCTGGTGCTAACAAGGCAAAGGCCCAACTTTTTTTCATTCCCTGTCTTAACTCCGCCCTGGCCAAATGAGAGGGGTGTTTTCCTGGCCGTGGGCTTGCAGTTTTTCCGTGGGACGTGTGTTCCGTCGGCTCAGAAGAAAAAATCGCATTACGCTAGTATGACGACGATGGCGGGACGGCCAATAGTACAAGCACACCGGTGTTTAAAACATTTACGTCCGCTGCCAAACACAATTAATGAAAATCTTCTATATCAGCCCTCTTTGGATTCGGTTCCGTTCCCAATTAATGACCGAGTTGGGACTAGTAGAACATTATTGAAAAGCCTGCCGAATTTCGCCAAATTCCCAAAATTCTCATATTTCCCAAATTTCTCAGATTTCTCAGATTTCCTGATGTTTTAACGTTTTTGATGTTTTTAGCGTTTTTTCATGATTTTATAATTTTCATGATTTTCTCTTTTTTATCATTTTTCAATGTTTACATTTCACAATCTGATACATCACAACGATAAACTTCTAACTTTCCCAAGCTCACACATAACCTTTTAGAACCCAGCAACCCCATCATAATCTATATAATACTTTGTATACCCTCCCCATCTAATGTCTCGCTTCCCTCTTCAAAAATTATCTAACTTTAATAACATCAACGTCAACGTCAATTCACGTAAACGGCATAAACTCTATCATAATAACAAAATGACTACAATTCTAGACCAACCAACAACAAATTCTACATCTACTGTATCTGGTTCTTTACATTCCCAATTGAAACTTCATGGACTCTCTAAATTAAAACATGATAGTCAACTCAATTTAGATACTATTAAGAATAAAATTTATAAACTTCAAATAAAGATACCCGAATTAGAATTGGATTTAACAAATTTAGATAATCAACTAAAACTTTCCAAATCAAAATTCGAAAATTTAGAATCTCAAACTAAAAATTTAGATGCTGTTAAGACTAACACTATTAATAAACTTAATTCAAATTTTCAAAATTTCAACTCAAATTTGAATTCAAGTTTAAACACTTTTATTGATCAATCAAATAAAGAAATGAATGAAAAAATTAAACTTTTCCAAAAATCTATAGATAACAAAAATACTGAATTCAAAATTTTGAAAAATTCAATATCTGATAAAATTAATTGTTTAAAATTGTCCCTCTCTGATTATTCTGGTAAAATATTGAATGAATCTAAACTAAAAATTGAAAATGATATAAATTTGGAAATTTCCCAATTTATTAAACTTGAAAATTCAGCTATTGATAACATTATTCGGGATTTAGAAAATTTCAAATTCAAACTTGATGAACTAAACAAGAGTATTGACTCATTAAATTCAATTTATGATACTGAAATTAACCCTAAATTGAATTCACTAAACAACAATTTAACTAACCTCAATGATGAATTAGAATTAATGCATGAAACTGAATCTAATTTAAACATTCAATTAAATAATTTAAATAAATCTAACCAAATGGAATGTAATAAACTATTAAGTTTAAAGGAACAATATAGAAATTTTAATAATGATGTCAATAATTTCAATCTACTAATCAAAGAAGAGGAACAGCATAGAAGATTTTTACATAACCAATTACAAGAAATGAAGGGGAATATACGAGTCTTTTGTCGTATTAAACCTGATGTTTCAAACATTTTTAACTATAAAATTCATCCATTATATGAATCTTCAGATTTGAAAGAATCAATAATTATTAATGAACCAATAAGGGATAACAATTTCAATAAATTTAAAAAAAATTCTAAATCCTATAAATTTTCATTTGATAAAATATTTGATAAAACTTCATCAAATGGTGATATATTTGAAGAAATTTCTCAATTAGTTCAAAGTTCAATTGATGGATTTAATGTTTGTATTTTCACATATGGTCAAACAGGTTCTGGTAAAACCTTTACAATGAGTAATCCAAATGATGGTTTAATTCCAAGATCCTTAAATTTAATGTTTGAAAGAATAAACTTATTATCTTCAACTATGAATGAAAATTATCAATTATTTGGACAATTTTTTGAAATATATGGTGATAATATAAGGGATTTAATTGATGATGATTTTCATCATGATAATAAAAATATTGATGATGATAAGCTCCTTACATCTGATATTGATAATATTAAAATGATTCAACTTAAATCAATTAAACAAATTAATATTCTATTAAACCATGCAAATGAAAAACGAATAACAGCTTCAACTATGGCAAATGATGAATCTTCAAGATCACATTCTATTTTTAAAGTTAATATTTCTAAATTTAATAAACACTTAAATGAATTTGTTGTATTAGGTAAACTAAATTTAGTTGATTTAGCAGGTTCTGAAAGGTTATCACATTCTCAAGTTCAAGGTTTAAGATTAAAGGAAACTTTATCGATTAATAAATCATTAAGTGCATTAGGTGATGTTATCTCAAGCTTAAAATCAAAATCTTCTCATATACCTTATAGAAATTCAAAATTAACTTATATTTTAAAGGATTCACTAGGTGGTGATTCTAAAACTTTAATGTTTGTAAATATAAGTTGTTTAAATTCATCATTTAATGAAACATTAAGTTCGCTTAGATTTGCAGGTAAAGTTAATAATACAATTATAAAATAATAATTTAATCATTATTTATATATATCATATACAGTAAATTAATCTGAAATTTGTTTGGTTTCAATAGTTGCCTTATCATAAGGACTTTCAAGTAAATTTGGATAATCTTTATTATCTTTCAATTGATTGGACTCAATTAAATTCTTCCATTCATTAGGGAAGGTTTTTTGACAATAAATTTTAATTTCATTCCGTACACCATCATGTAAACAATTATTATGTAAAGTTTTCAAAACAGATTCATTAATTAAATGATAATCACCATTTTCTTCAGCAAGTTGTAAAGTTTCAAAAGCCGTTCGATATTGTTCAAAATAACAATTTGCAATTAATAATTCACCAAATAAATTTGGATCTGGAATGACATCATATTGTGATAATCCATTATAAAAATCATTTACATGACCTAATGTCGCATATTTAAGAGATTTTAACATCCAATATGCACTTTCATTATTTATACCATATTTTTGCGGCAATGAGAATGCCAAATTGAAAACATCCCTTGTTTTAAATGGGTCTTCCAAAGCTGCATAACTTTCCATTAATGAATTTAATAACTTAATATCTAAATTAATTGAAAGATCCATTTTAATGGCCAAATGTAATTTAAAAATTGCATCTTCATCCTGAAATTGTGCAAAACTTTTCAATAAATAAATATAAAATTCTTCACCAGGTGGTGGTAATTTTGAGTTTTTACTTAATTCTTTCATATTTGCGAAAATTTTTAACGCCATTTCAGGATCTGATGAATCAATAAACATTTTAACAAATCCTGGATAATATTCATATGGAATTGAAAAATAATCTGATAAATATTTATAAACTCTTTTATTAAGTTCTTTATCTTTTGAATTTAAAAGATAATCATAAATACAATTAAAAATCTTTTCATATTTTGATACTTTTAATTTTTCATCATCTTTTTTCAAATCTGGTGTTTGATCTAATAAAATTTTAATAGCAATTGTACCTTGATTAAATTTAATTGCTGATTTCATCATTTCATATGCACAGCTTTTATTAAATAAATATTCATATCTTTTAACATTTTTATAAACTTCTAATTTTTCCTTCCAAGAAATTTCTGGATTTTTCCAAACAGTTGAAGTTAATTTAAATAAAGTTAACATATAAAAACCTTCATAATCATTTTCCCAATCTACCATATCTTTAAATTCAAGGAAATATTTAGATGCTTGTTTGATATTTTCAAAATTTGATTCATCTAAACATAAAAAATTTAAAACTGTCGCAATACTCTTTGAATCGATTTGTGAACTTGGAAATTCATTCTCAAAATCTATTCTAAAATTTTCAATATATTTAAAACTTTTATTTGACCAGCATAAAGCCTCTAAAACTAGATTATAAGATTCGATATCCTCAAAAGAATAATCTTTGTTTAGTTGTTCTAATTTTGAATTAAATTCTTTTACTAACTCAATGGCAGATCTTGTTGATTCATTTAAATTATATGCTTCATATTGTAATAATGCAGTCCATTCATCTTCAACGTAATCATTTTCATTTTTATTTTCCTTTAAATGATTAATTAAATTAGTTGCATTATTGAATTTATTGAATTTAAGTGATGCATTAACAAGAGAATTTAAAACATCGGGTTTATAAATAATATCAAAATCATTGTTGCTGTTATTGTTGAAGAAACTAGTTTTCTTTTCTAATTTCATTAAAATATTTTTAGATACATCATCAAAATTGTTTTTGACTGAAAAATATAAAATTTCAATATAAGAATCAATTGGATTTTCCAATTTTAGTTCAAAAATATCAATTAATTTAACTAATCTTTTACTAACAAAGTTATCTTCAAAACTTTCACTAATTTCTTCATCTGAAGCTTTAAAAAATGTCAATAAAATTTGATCTTGCATTGATAATGATGATATATCTTTATTAACATATAATAAATCGGGACATAAATTAGCTAATAATAAAACAGTTTCGGTATCAGGTTTAATAGATTTGAATGCATCAAGTACAATTTCAACAACTTGTAAATTAATATTATTATTTTTATAAATTTCATTTTCTTCATTGATAAAAGCTTCAATTACTTTAATAATTGAATTTCTTTTAGTACTTAATAAAACATAATTAATGAAAACTTCAAATAATTCTAATCTGATTTCTAAATTATCAGCATATTCTTTAGATTCTCTTAATGAATTATAAAATCTGGGGAAAAAATCAACATATCGTACATCTTGTAATGTCATACCACCAAGTACAGATGTTAATAATGATAACATTTCATCGGATTTGAAACTATCTATTGGATTTGGCGTTTGATCTATGAAATTAATAACTGCATTAATAAATGGTAGTTGTTGATTTGGGAATTCACCATTTGGTAAAACTGGAATTAATTGTAATAATAAATTTTTTAGTCGTTGACCTTTAATTTTTGGTGACATTGATTGATTTTTGAATGTATTTTGGAGTTCTAAGAAAAATTCGATTCTTTGACTTTCTAAATCTGCAAATTCTGTTGTTGGTATGTTGGTATTTTTGGATGAGGATGAATAAAATCTTTGATTATTATTTGAACTTGAATAATTATAGTTATTGATATTACGAGGTTTGATAATTGAATTAGTGTGAATGGTTTGAAATATACCATTAACTAAATTGAAATTCGCCCTCGGTATTTGACGTATCTTGAAGAGTTTAGAACCATGTATAACAACCCTCATGATGTGTATGTGATTTGTTTATGAGTGGTTATTTGTTTAAACTTTTACAAATATCAAAAACGGATGTAATAGGAAATGTGAAATTATTGCAAGGAATTTCTTGGATGAAAAATGTGAGACTTAAAGCAGAGGAATTGAATAAAAAACTGAATTTCTCATTTTCTACATTTTTTTTTATTCTATAAAATTCATTAAAAAATTTGAAAACTATAATATACTTATACATATGTACATAAGATATACCAAGAATTTTTTCTTTTTACAAGCCATCAGGTCTTTCACTCTTTCCCTCACCTATAACATTACCCCTTTCATCATAAAGTTTAACATGTTTTTGATAAGCTTTTATAGCCCAATTTAAACCAACAAATTGAATATCTTTATCACTTTCACCTTTGGAATTAGTATACCTTTTCCAAAAATTCACATCTTTAAATCTTGGATCTTCTTGTTGAAAACCATTTTCTAATCTTAATTTTGCAACTTGTTCACGTAAAAAATCACAAAGTCTACTACGTAATTCCTTTGCTTCTTTACCAAACATTAATTCATCAGATAAATCATTTGGATTTTCAAGATTTGGATATTTTAAACACAGATCTTTCCATTCTTGTCTGAATTTGGAAATGATATTATCATCAATTGCTTTACCGATATTGACGGTTATTTTTGCACCCAAATTATTGGGAGTTAAATAATCAGTTTTCATATCAATTTCTTCTGGTTTAACCTTTTCAAAACCATCAGTGAAAATGGGTACAATTACAGGAGCCACAGTTGGTTCAAGTATTAATCTTGCAGTACCCCAACGGAAAAATCTCATTGAATTTTGAAATGGAGGTCTCAATTGACATACATAACCTTCAGGGAATATATGAACCCAAGAGGTTTTATAACGTAAAACTGGAGGAGTATACTTTTCAGAGAATAAAGAAATTGCGTTTCTTGATAAAATTGTATCTGAATTAAGAACTATTTCTTCTTCACTATCATTTTTAGTGTAATGATTTTTATATAAATTGATAAATTTTGGATCACCTAAAATATGATTTGAATCGATTGTATCATCAGGAGATAAGATTCTAATACAAGCATCTAAACCAGATTGAAATGGACCTCTACCAAATCTTTCACATGGGAATATCTTACCTAATGAAAAAAAAGTAGAGGAATATTTATTTGTAAAGCAAACATTTGAAGCTGCTAACCCCCATCTAATATCTTCCCAATCTTTAAAATATCTCCAAGGTAAACAAGCCCAAATAAAGGGATCATCACAAGTTGACATGTGATTCATCATTGTTAATATCCCCCTATTTGAAGATCTTGCATTTGCAAAGGATTGATCTAAATTATCTAAACCTTTAACTTCAACATTATAACAAGTGGATAGAATAAGCTTGGAGAATGCAGTTACTGCAACACAGGTTAATTGCGAAACAGTATTCCAAATTCTAGATCGTTCCATTCGAACGGATAAAATTTCATCATCTCCACGTTTAAGGACGTCATGATATGACATTATTGGTGAGTTTAAGATTTTGGATTGAATAAACGGTTAACAGTGGGGAATTTAGGATACTAGGAAAATACTGTATGAGAGATCATTAAAAATTTCATTAGGAAAAAAATGTGTAAAAATGAGAAAATGTAATAAAAAAAAAATATTGTCAAATAAATAAAGTTTGGAATATGAAAGTGAAATCTTGATTACTAAATGAGAAGAATAGGATAAAGCTATATATAATAATAAGAATAATAGTAATAATAATACTATTTCTTTTTATTGGTGAATCTTTCAGTAACATGTTCTATTTTAACATCTATACCCTTTTCAGCCATTAATTTGGTTAAATACTCTTCAACTTCATTAGCAACATCACCTTGGATTACAATCTCATCCTTTTTTTCAGCATTTTTAGAAACACTTGAACCAGTTGCAAATTTGGAAGCAAAAACTTTAGCAATTTTTTTCAAATCTATGTCATTGCCTAGAATTTCCAAATTTGAAATGGCAACAATATGTTTATGTTTAGTTCTTGGGATTCTTTTGATCAGAATTTTTGAATTTTTCAAATTTTGTAGTTCTCTTTCTTGTTTCCTTTCTTCCTTTAGTTGCATTTTAGCTAATGAGGAAGATATCTGAGCTTCTCTTTCACTTGACAAGGAGGAAGAATTTTGACTTTCATTATACAAGGACTTATACAAATCAATGTTTGCATCATGTAACCAAGCTTTACATTTTTTAAAGGATTTGCCGAATTCGCAAAATTCAACGGGAAGTGTACATATACCGCAGTAAGTAACCATAGTGAGAGCAAAGTGGGGAAGTATACCGGTAGTTAGTTGGGGGTGGGGGAAGGTTTTTTTATCAATAGGAGATTGTATTTTTCACTACACAGATTTACAATTTTTTCTTGGTGATGAATCTGTCAGGAAAGAAGGCGCGAATTTGCAACATGGAAAGAAACGAACAAAGTGAGTTGAGTTGAAGTGACAGAGTGGAGCAGTGTAGAGTAGTGGGGTGTAGAGAGCAAACAACAAACACATGACCAAGTACAACACACTGCTCAAGGCCAAGTTGCAGGAGCTGCTCACAGCAAGAGGCTTGCCGATTGACGGCACCAAGGAGGTGCTTGTTGAAAGATTGGAGGAGTCGGACAAGGTTGCTGCCGAGCTTGACGAAGACGATGAAGTGGACGAGGGCAAGGACGAGGTTAAGGACGAGGTTAAGGAAGAAGCTAAAGAAGCTGAAGAAGCTAAAGAAGAACTCCCAGCAGAAACCTCCCCCACTGCTGAACCTGCTGCTCCCACCACAGAACCCACCACAGAAATCTCCCCCGACACCCTCAAGGCCCTGGCCATTGCCCATCTCACCAAAAAGCTGCAGCGGGCCCACAAGTTTGGCCAGGACGCCCAGGCCGCCGCCCTTCAAGCGGATCTGGCCCGCATCGACAAGTTCGGCGTCGCCCTCGAGTCGTCCGTGGCCCGGGAGCTGGGCTACGGACCGCGCGAGAAGCAGAGAGGCCGTGGGGGAAGAACGGTCGGCAGAGACCATCACAGGGCCGGCCGTGTGTACAAACCGAGATCCTGAGTGTAGACTGTGTAGGGTTTCCCACAAAATGTACGTTTTCCCTCCATCCCCCCCCAGCCGCCGTGCCGAGCGAATTGGCCCAATGCGGGAAAAAACAAACACCGCCGTTTTGCTGTCTTTTTTTCTCTCTTTTTCCCTTTTCCCTTTTTTTTCTTGTATAAACAGGGCTGCTTCCAACCGAATTTTTTCTCTGTCAACTCATAAACTTATTGTCCTCTTCAAGACGTATCAAGGGTTCTTTCCATCCACCCCCCGCCACACACTGCACATTTCCAACAATGCCAGAGATATCCTCTCCCACAGCTGCCGCTGCCGCTGCTGAAACTGACACTGCCGTCGTCCAACCCACTATGTCTAACACCTCCTCCATCTCAACTGCATCTTCAAACTCTTCTGTGGACTCTGCTGACGACGTTGACAATGATAACGATTTCGACGCCGCTGCTCCTCAAGCTTACGACCCAGAAGACGCCCAATCCCAATTATCGGGTAATTTAAGTTCAACGCTTTCAAGAGCTGAATCTTTGAGAATGGTTAGAACTGAAACTGCAAAATCCTTAAAAGATCGTGGTTTATCAAGAACTACTACAATTGCTGATCCTCTTAGACCTACTAATGTTAATAACCCTATTTTCCCAGAAGAATATACCATGGAAACTGAAACTGGTTTGGTTCCTGTCCAAACCTTAAGAGATATTGGTCGTTCAAGAGTACTTAGCAAACAGCTTACCAGAAAATCAACCAATCGCTCCAAAGAGTCTAAAACTGAAAATCAACAAAATTTGGAACAAGCTGACCAAGAATCATTAACTCCAACTGCAAAGGATGAACAACCTTTCGATCCGGAAATTCAATTTGTTACTTTCACCGTTAATGATCCTGAAAATCCTCATAATTGGAGTTCTACAATAAGATGGGTTTATACAATTGTCCTTTCCCTCATGGTTGTTTGTGTCGCTTTTGGTTCTTCAATTGTCACTGGTGCTTTAGGTCCAATGTCTGAAAAATATCATGTTTCAACTGAAGTTTCAATTTTATCTTGTTCTTTAATGGTTTTAGGATTTTCTGTCGGTCCACTTATTTGGTCTCCATTATCTGAACAAATTGGCAGAAGAATTGTTTATTTTATTTCATTTGGTCTTTATTTCATTTTTAATATACCTTGTGCTGTTGCTCCAAATATTGGTACTATTTTAGTTTGTCGTTTCCTTTGTGGTGTCTTTGCAGCTTCAGGTTTAGCAAATGTTGGTGGTTCAATTTCTGATATGTTCCCAACTGAAACAAGAGGTAAAGCAATTGCCTATTTTGCTGCTGCTCCTTATGGTGGTCCAGTTATTGGACCTTTAGTTGGTGGTTTCATTACAAGATATAATGGTAGCATTTCTTTAGTATTTTGGGTTAATTTTGCATTTGCAGGTTTAATGTGGATTGTTGGTTCTTTAATTCCTGAAACTTATGCTCCTGTTATTCTAAAAAGTAAGGCAAAAAGATTAAGAAAAGAAACTGGTAATGATAAAATTATGACTGAACAAGAAGCTGCTGGTTTATCATTGTCTGAATTAATTCATTCTTGTCTTATTAGACCTTTAAAATTCGCTGTCACTGAACCTGTTTTAGATTTAATGTGCTTTTATGTTTGTTTAATTTATTCTTTATTATATGCTTTCTTCTTTGCATATCCTGTTGTCTTTGGTGAATTATACAATTTTGGTGATGATTTAGTTGGTTTAGTTTTAATTCCAATTATTATTGGTGCAGGTTTAGCTTTATTAACAACTCCAATTATTGAATCTTTTTATATGAAAACTTGTCAACGTAGAACTCCAACTCCTGAAGATAGATTAGTTGGTGCAATGATTGGTTCTCCATTTCCTGCTATTGCTTTATGGATTTTAGGTGCTACTTCTGGTAAAAATGTTTTCTGGGTTGGTCCTGCTTCTTCAGGTTTAGCATTTGGTTATGGTATGGTTTTAATTTATTATTCTTTGAATAATTATATCATTGATACCTATGCAAAATATGCAGCTTCCGCTTTAGCAACTAAAGTTTTCTTACGTTCAGCTGGTGGTGCTGCTTTCCCATTATTTACTATGCAAATGTATCATAAATTAGGTTTACGTTGGGCTTCATTTTTATTAGCTTTTATTACAACTGCTATGATTGTTTTACCATTTGCATTCTATAAATGGGGTAAAAGTTTAAGAAAGAGATTTTGTCGTGAAAACTATTCAGCTTTTGATGATGATGATGATGAAGATGAAGGAGAAAGTGAAAATTCCGATAAAATATAAAATATAAACTAAAAGAATAAAATAAAACAAGTCACAAAATAATACAATACATACACGATATGATTGATATACCTAATAAAAATAATTATATTTCCATCTTTTCTTTCGTTAATAATTAATTAATTAATATATTTTTCCTTTTCTTTTCTTTTCTTTTTATTTTTTTTTTTTTTAATAGTACTACATTTTTTCACTCTCGTTTTATAAATGCAAATTACATTTGTTCTTTTTTTTAATATTTAATGATTAATCCTTATAAAAATTCAATAAACTAACGAAAATTTCAATACTCATAGTAAAGATATTGGTAATGTTTCATCGTCGTCATCGTCATCGTCATTGAAAATTTGAGAAATACCATAATTTATAATCAATCCCGACTTTAAATCCCTTTTCTCAAATTCAAATAAAATATCAGCTTTATAACAAATTTGATAAATTTCATTCCATGTTTTCAAGTTTATACCATGAATACAGTAATTTGTACAATGACTCAACAAAATATCTAAATAATAACATTTACAAAAATTCATTGATTCATCAACATCAACTTCCATCAATGTTTGATTAAATTTACAAAATTCCAAATATGAATATTTAATTTGTTCATGACATGTTAAATATTCGAATGTTTCCTATTACATAAAATTTACAAATAAAAAAAGTTAGTAAACATATTTACATTTGTAATGTTTCCTATATTTTCCCTGTAGTTTCATACACATATAGGTCCCATGTATGAAAACCTATCCAGTATAGATATTTCGTCCATTAATAAACTGCTATCAATGTGAATAAAAGAGGAAATGGAAAAAATACAATATCCTCTTTATTAAAAAAACCTTAAAATAACCTCCTTCTCCCTATATTAATCATTCCCGGTTTCATACGATTCTGATTCTCAAATCGTTCCGGATTCCCACGAATTTTCCAGTTTTTTTTTTCGCTTTCTGTTGAAAATTTGGGAATCATCCATGTTGGCGTTGGAGATGGATGACTCCAAAACAATTTAATAACCAAAAGAAAGAATCATCTTTTAAATTATTCCAATCATTTTAAATCACTTTATTATTATTTAATCACGTGGTTAAAAGTGACCTTTCCCATGTCTTGTGAAGTTGAGAACTTATTAAATACCAATATTTTGAAACGAAACATGACTATACATACAAATAATAGTACTTCTAATAATAATAATAATAATAATAATAATAATAATAATAATAATAATTTAAATAATAATTCAAATGGTACAACTAGTAGTATTAGGAAAAGACTTAATTTTACTGATGAAACATTATGGAAGCAGTTTTCATCACGTAGATTACAATTGGTTGAATCATTATCATTAAGTTCTAAAAAGGCAAGTGAACAAGATGAAGAAATTAAAATATGTGCAAATACTTTATTAAGTGAATTTAATTTCCCTAAAAATACATTACCTGAATTTGATAAATTAGTTAGATTAGCAATCCAAAGTGTTAGAAGAAATAAGAAAAGATCAGAGAAAAGATTAGCTAGTAAATTAGAAAATTTTTCAACTAGTGATGATGAAATTTTCTCATCATTAAAAAGAACAAGATTTGATGATTCTAATATAAATAACATAAATAATAACAATAATAATAATAGTCAAATTCATAATGATCATAGTAATAGTACTAATAATTTGAATTTTTTATCAAATGTTATATTAGATGATGTTACTAATAATTTTAATGATCATACAAATTTATTAAATGAATTTTCAAATATTTCTAATAATAATGATAATTCAAGTGATAAAGTCGAAAAATTAGAAAATCATGATTCTAGAGTTGCAATCAAAACTTTAATAAGTCCAATTATACCAAATGATATTGATAAGTTACCATCATTGAAAAAACTTGATACAGATATTGAATTTTCAAAATCTTCTTTAAAAATTTTACATGCAATTAAAAATTCTAAAAGTTGTTTTGAATTTTCGAAACATTCAAATAATGATTATGAAAGAATTAAAAACTATGATTTATTAGAAGAATTTGGTTCAAATTGTATAACTTCTGCCATATTATTTACTTTGGAAAAATGGTTTGATCACTTATTACCAGATTCTTCTTCTTATATTAAATTAAGATTAAAAAGTGATTTAACTTTAGGTTTAATAATTAAAAATTTGGATAAAACTTCAATTGAAGTTAATAGATTAAATAATTATGTTGCTTCTCAATTATTTAAAAAACTAATTGGTGGTTGTGTTAAAGATTTTGGTTTTGATACAATACTTAATCCATTATGTGATATTTTTCATAATATAATTTTAAATGACTATCCAATTATTGCAAAGGAACAAAGCAAAATAAGTGATAATAATAATAATAATAATAATAACACTAATAATAATATAACCTTTACAACAAATAATAAAAACTTTACAAATAATAATACCAATTCATCATATTTTAAAGAAATGTCAATTATTGATTCAACAATTCAACAACCACAACAACAACCACAACAATCAAATATTTTATCCGGTGATATAAATTTAACTTCTTTAAGAGCGAATAAAAATTTGATCCATTCAAATTCGAGTTCAAATTTTTCCGCTTTAACTCATTTAGGAGGAGGGCATTCTACTAAATCGAATGATAATTATCCTTCACAAACAACAACAACAACAACAACAAATAATAATAGTAGCAATACAGACATGACATCAACTCTAAGATCCGATGTACCAGATTTTCCCTTATCCACTGCACATATACCCATTCCACCAATAAACGATTTGAATATGGTTGAATTACCTAGAAATGTTTTATTATCTCCACCAGTTTTAAGATCCAAACAATATACACATGTTATAATTAAATTTAAAGGACAAGAACTAAAATTTAGATTTTCCATAGATAGTAATGCCCCACCAACGATTTTAGAATTAATCACAAATTGTAGACAAGCATTTAGAATTATCAATTCAACAAGAGTTTTAAATTTAAGAGATTTAAGATCAAACAGAATTATTAAAAACGATCATGATTTAGAAAGACTTCTGAGAATGTCTGCAATGTTAAGTCGTGATGGTAACGGAGAAGTGATTTTAGAAGTAATTTTTGCAAATGTAACTCAAGGTTACTTAAACTTGAATTATGATTCGCAAAATAATGAACCTGAGGCTTCTACTACTCCATCTCCAGCGCCTCCTCCTCCTTCTAATACAACAGAAAAGAATGATACCACAAGTACAAATAACATTGTTAATACCGACAACTCTAAAAAAGGAACAATTTTAAATTCTACATCTGATACTTTAATTAGTAGGTATTTACCTCCCCCAAGACCAGTTAGACCAGATACAAAACCAATGGGTGGATTTATGAAATTTCAACCACTTTTATGATATAAAAAAAAACGTGCTGCACTTTTATGTGTATTGCCTTATGTACCAATAGCTCAATCCTTTTATAAATCATCATCTCTATAATCATTAATAATAATAATAAGAATAATAATAATATCGTTTATTCCCTTTTGCTCCGGATGCCCAATTCTACTTCTCTCCTTCATCCAACCATGAGTAGGTGCAAGTTCCAAATCAGAAAGGGAAAACGGCTTGACTCAGTCCGACACTTTTCCCAACGAGTACTCCGATAAAAGAAATTGGCGATTGCAAATTAGCGATTAGTAACTAAAACATAAATTGCGAACATGTACGAGCTTGACTTCCCTAGTTTACTAAGTCAAAGAAATTCAACATCAATTGACTAAACATAATGTGGAATCAATGTAGAACAATTTTTCAGGCCTATTTATCAAATAGCCACAATCAGCACATTTATATATAATCCAAAAATGCTTGTCAACAGAGAATAATAAGAACATACATTTTTGATTTATCTGGTACATGCATTTGTTGCAAAGATTATTGGTTTTGTAATAGTATTACCTTCTAAAGTTTTTTGACAATTACTTACCATTCGACAATTTCTTAGAACTAGACTATTCGTTGGTAAATCCAATCATTTTTTATTGAATTTTATACAAATTAAATGAGTACCATTACAAATAATATTTACTTTACATCAAATGTTTTTTATAAGCTTTTAACTGCAATTGATAGACAAACACTATATGATTATGTTACATGCACAGCGGGATGCAACAATAATAATACCAACTTGTTCGAGTAATTCAGGTATGTGTTTTAAGATTGCAGTCGTCTCTAAAGCCTAATCAAGATGATTTGGTTAACTTTTTAATTGGTAAAGATTTCGATCCTTTTTCCTACTGTCAACCCAAGCTTCAAAATGGTCTAAATAATGTGGACATGTTAGGACTGAAAGACATTTCCAAGTGCCATATAAATAACAAAGTGATAAACTGTTATTGGACCCTTTTCCTTATTCGGTGTTTTTTCAACCACAGATTACACTATCATTCATTTTCTCTTTTGTTGTCTTATATTATTAAGTAAAAATAAATATGTGATGAGAAACTATTTGTGTAAATTAACTTTTGCAATCTTATCAATCTTAATATTTGACAAACTCAACAATCAAAACAGCGATTCGCATTCATGATTTGATTTGATTACTTTTAGATAATCATTCTTTATCAAGAGAACCTTTACATAATGACTGATCTAGTTACACCAGTACAAATAGATACACTTAAAGCTGCTGTTTTGAAGGCGCAAGAATTTGCTTATTGTCCATATTCAAATTTTCGTGTTGGATGTGCCTTACTAACATCAAATGATAAAATTTATACAGGATGCAATGTTGAGAATGCCGCATATCCTGCAGGTATATGTGCAGAACGAACAGCATTAACAAAAGCTGTAAGTGAAGGTATTAAAGAATTCAAAGTAATTGCAGTTATAACTGATTCAAATACTTGTTCATCACCATGTGGTGTTTGTAGACAATTTATCAGAGAATTTGCTGGTTTTAATTCAATTGGTGATAAAAGATTTCAATTACCAATTGTTATGTTTAATAATGATACATCCAAATATATAATTAAAACAATTGATGAATTATTACCTCATAGTTTTGGTCCCGAGGATTTACAAAATTAATTGATAGTATTCATTGGTTATTTCATAGAGTTGGGTGTAGTTATTTAGTTTTTGTAATAGATGTGAATTATAATTAAAATTTAAGATTATTCATTAAAATTATATAAAAATTGTAGTTTTTTTTTTTGAGTATTGCTGTTTTGTTCTATTTTTTAAATTGAAATAATTTTATTAATGTCGAAATTAAATCCTAAAAATTAGATTAAGGCATGTGTGCTATTAAATGTAATTGATTGATTTAATGGGCATAAAAGACATAAAATGATTATTATTTTCTCATTATTATTATTATGATAAAACATGAAATATTGATTTTGCTGAAGTGCTTCCAGACTTAGAGAACAGAGTACATATTAGAAACATACAAATTTAATAAAAAAGCCAGCTTATAAAATAATGGTTTATTATCCCTCATTCTGACAGATTTTTTAACAATACTAAAACGAAAAGTGTAAAAAGAAATGTTTTCCTTAAAAACCCATCACTGGAATGAATGAAATGAAAATTTACAAACAGTTTAGGAATAAAGAACCATAGCAGAAAACTTAATATTTTAACAGGTTTTTTAAAGTAAAAGTGAAATGAAATTTGAATGGTCAAAAAAGCACTTAAGATTACCCAATAAGACGAACCAAACATTATAATTATTTCAGTATCTGTTAAAAGATGCTAGCGTCGTGCCAAAATTCTAGATAATGGTTTTAGGCATTTAGCATATAACAATTTTACATGATTTAGTTTACTACTCATTCCACGTTTCCCATTACAGCATAGAAATAGTTAATACATGATTAAATTGTATCTATTAATAGTGCAATAACTAATACTATGGGCTGATGGGCAACGTGTATTAAATACAAATTAGTTTACTAAATAATCCTTAATTAAAGTTTTTATACAAGCTAAATAGTATAGTGGAATCATCCACATTTATTCAATTCACCTTATCATCCACTATTCTTTGATAACAATGCTATCAGTTGATTGTCGCTTCATCAGGGACATCGCTCCGTTTGATACTTTTGACACAAATGCAATCAAACTCTCTCGAGTGACTTTTAAATTACAAAACATTTTATTTCATAATTTAATTATATGTTAGGTGTAATTGTAATCAACCACCTCAATTTACCTAAATTTATTTCAAATCACTATTACATAATTTAAGTAGCTTATTTTGATAGTAATTCCCTACAACATGTATTAACAAGTTTGGTATTAATACTTACTAAACTTCTGATCGAATCTTTATAAAAACATAGAAAGATTTCTACATGGAAAATAATTGTAATGTACAGTCAATGAGATGTCCTTCAACAAAGTTGTTTCTTTACAATAGATAGTTTAGTGATATATATAATATATAACTTAAAAGCAAACACCGAGATACATATATTAGTCTATATATATATATCTTCTCATAACTCATATAAATATCAATATTGAGAATTATACAAAGTAAATTAGCAACATACTACTACAATCAACAATAAAAAATGTAAATCTTCTCAACTAAACAACCCTTGTTGAAACTTTATATACCAAAATTTCTTAATTCATTGGCATTTGATAGATTTATTGCTCAAACTTATTTTAAACTATGATCACCTAATTTATTATAGACAGAGGCAAATTAACTCCATAGATTATATGTAAGGAATTAAAATGCACCTGTTTGAATTAAATTACGTAATCGTAGTTTAAAGTAAATTCAGACAATTAATTAATGAAGTGCTAATACAGACTAGGAATATAATTCCAGGCATAATCATGACTCGTCTATAGAGAATGAAACGACAATGGCAATATCACTTTCTCAATAATCAATTGACACAGGCCATAAGCATGGAAAAGTCGGATGGCAGAAAGTGTGCGAAAAGTATTTAGCGATCAATCCTAATGAAGCTTAGAACGGAAGTTAAGGAATAGTCAGTAAGGGTGATTCTGCACTGGCGGGCAAAGTGTGTAAAGTGGACGTTTCCACGTTTTTAGGGAGCCGCTATTTTTGAGTCTACACACCACCGCGAGCGTCAGACGTACTTT
>JAJMCR010000109.1:0-19202 GCA_030573095.1 Pichia paraexigua | reverse complement strand
TCGACGTGACCAATAACGACGACGTTAACGTGTTGCTTGTCCTTACCCATGTTTGTTATAGAATGAACGTGTGTAAAGAAGAAAGGAATAAAGAGAAGAAGAGAGGAAGTAGTAGAAGAAGAAGAAATCAAAATGAAAGGAAAGGGAATAAAGAAAAAAGTACAAGCGGGGTGAAAGCGAACCAAAAAAATTTTCACATTCTGAAAAAAAACCAAACATCCGGGTAAGTTTTTGCTTTTTGCGTCGATCGACTGCAACATGGATTGTTGTCGTGGCGTTTTATCTGATTAATTAAAATACATACATACATACAAGTATTATTATTCTATTGTTGGGAAAACACCCCCCAACAACATAAAAGACCCTTTTGATAGCCTCCACTTTCCAGATGAACTATCCGAACAGTAATGAGTGACTTTTCTCCTCTTTTAGCGTACACACGGTAAGTGATATCTACAATTTGTTGCAAATCACTATTTCTAGGTAAGAATAGACATATGTTGTCACTATACCGTAGCATATAAGTCAATAATTCCTCTAGTCCAAATGGTAGTAAGTTATCCATATTAAAAACTTCATTCTTTAAATACTCTGGTCCACCCCATGGTGGAGATCCAAATACACAATCAAATTTCGTGTTTGAAAGTATTTCTAAATTATCTACTGAATCTTTTTTCGTTGCATATATATCAACATCAATGTCATCATCCTGGCCTTTATAATCATCTGTCAAATACATCCAATCTATTGGTAATAGTTTCAATCGAGTATCAACATCATCCACATCATTATTATAAACTAATGAATTGACTCGGGTACAATTTAAGTGAATTTTATTAATATCAACTGCAACAACTTTTTTAAATTTATCATTTGACAGAAATTGTACAATATTCCCACCACCACCACAAAACGAGTCTAAAATCGTTATATTCCTAGTAAATTTTCTGGATATAAATTTAGTTATATATTTCGCAATCTTTTCTGGTGTAACACTAAACCATAACTCTTTAGTTAAGAGTATACCATTATCATATTGACTAAATAAATTATTTCTTTGTGTCCAATATTTTCTCATTATGCCTTGGAATTGTAATTTGTTGTTGTATATTGTATTCAGGTCATTTTCATCATATGAATCATTAAGTATTTTGACCTTTTTTAAACTATTTTTATCACTACTGACATTGTTAATAAAATTATCATCAATTTCCTTGCTCTTCCTTTTTCTAGTCATTGAACTAGCGGATTTATGTCGAACGTTCTTGGGAAAAAATGAAACGAGATTTGTTGAATATAAAAAGAAAATGAAAATGGAAATGGAAAACTTTTTAATTAGGTTTTTTTCCGAATTAGTAAATTTCCTGATTGGGAGTACAACATCTTTAAATTCATTATGGTTACAAGTATTAGAGAATAATTCATTTTATACTGCTATATGTCATATATATATTTATACATCTATTTTGTGTAATTCATACCGGTGTGCTTTCCATTTTGACCCTTTTTTCATAATGATTCTTAATAAACTTATACATTATACCCGCAAAGAAATAAACTCCCATTGCGGATAATAAAATTGTTAAGAAAATAATCCAAATGTCATCTTCATCTTCATCATAAGAAGTTGCACAAGCATGAACGGTTCTGACTTCAAAGAAATAGGAACAGTTGTTTGATGAACCTAAGTAATTGACTCTTGCCTTACTCATCATTTCTCTATCACATTTAAAAGTCAATAAAGTTGACTTCAATAAATTTGGTGTATTCTCACATTTATCACCATTTGAATACTCCAAAACCATATTCATTCCTCTGAATTTCAGATCAGTCGATGAAACTGAACCAATTGAAACTTTATGACCTTTGGAATTTGTATAATAACCTGCAATATCGGATTTGTTTTGAGAATCAACAAAATCTAAATCTGTTAAAGCATTAATTTGCCTCAATGGAGTTGAGCAAATACCAATTGAAAAATTTCTACCATAATCAAAACCTTTAGAATTCCAAGCTTGAATTTCATTGTTACTATATAAAGAAGACAATGGACGTAAATCAAAAAATTGATTTGTCAAAGGATTTATGATAGTACACGGATCTAAAACAGCTTCTCCTTCCTCTGTTGTAACTGCTGATACTAAGGAAGTTGTTATATCCTCCAGTTTTGTATCTTTCAAATGTGAGATTTCGTTTATGATGTCATTGGACAGGGTATTAGTTGAAGATGAAGAATTTTTCGAAATCATGAAAAAAAGCAGTATAAGAAATGCACACGCATAGAATATCCTACGTCTGAATAAATGAATAGGGGCCATTGTGTTGAGGTGGTGCAGGGGAAACAGATGAAATAAACAAAACACAAGAAACATGGAGTTTTTCTGAAATTCAAGAAAAATACCAGCTTTTTGTGTTTTTGCGATTTGCTCGAATTCGATTAAGAAACTGTTTTTTCCCTATTTCTCCTCTAGAAGATCTACAAGATCGAGTACTACTGTCGTCCTTACAACCATCAGATCTCTGTTCATGCAAAACAAGAATCTTGGCAACAAATTGTTGTTAGTGAACAACAACAGCGCAATGGTCAATGTTTGTGCTGCCGGAAGCAACAACAAAGATGTTGTTTCTGCTGCCTCTATTCATGGAGTGTTTGCAGAAGGCACGTCTCGTAAAGGGAAAGATAATCTTGTAGAGTACAATCTTGTTTTTGAAAAGACATATGCCGGTAGTAATAGAAGTAATATTGAGGAAACTAAAGTAGATACGGATACAAATCAAAGTATTCAACTCATACCTAGTAATTCATTTGGTAACTTAGACATCAGTTCTTTTCAATATGAAAAGCAAGTAAAAAAAATAGTCACAAGTGGAAATCATGCTATTAAACAAGATATTCATAAAAATATGGATCATATACTTATTCTTGCTAAAAACATCCTGGGAGATGAGAATTTTGCAGAATTAATAAACGAAACTGAAGCATACGAAGCAAAGGAAGAAAGCATATATGGACACAAAAATATCATGGTGGACTTGGATTTAGAAAAAGAGACGGGTGTTGAATCTGAAGTAGATATTCTGAACGGCCTTTCAGTTGTTTCCACAGCAGGGATTGATCTTGATGAGTACGTGATAGACGAACGGGAACCGGAGTACAACCATTCATTCGAAAGCACCAACACGGTGGTGTATACTCCTATCCATCCGATACCACCATTGCCTCGTCGCCGGAAAAGAGATGTCTTCAGATCGTTGTTTATGCACAAAAGCTGATTCCCCAATCGGAGTCCAATTCATGATACAAATACAACAATATTTTTCTGTCGCAAATTGCTTTGGCCGTGAGTCATTTTTTCTTTTTTTTCAAAGTTTTGTGTTTGATTTAGTGTTTAGTTAGTGTTTTGCTAGGTTGTTTATCTTTTTTCGTTTTGTAAATCACATTATAATCATCGAAAATGGCTCTTAAAAAGGCTGGTGTCCTTGGTGCAACAGGTTCTGTTGGCCAACGTTTTATTCTTTTACTTTCTGAACACCCACAATTCGAACTAGTTGCTATAGGTGCTTCTGCTCGTTCTGCTGGTAAAAAATATATTGATGCATGTACTTGGAAACAAACTGATTTAATGCCAAAATCTGCTGAAGATTTGATTGTCTCCGAATGTACTTACGATGCTTTTAAAGATTGTGATGTTGTCTTTTCAGGTCTAGATGCTGACTTTGCAGGCCCAATTGAAAAGGAATTTTCTGAGAAAGGTTTAGCAGTTATTTCAAATGCTAAAAATTATAGAAGAGATGCCAATGTTCCATTAGTTGTTCCAATTGCAAATTCCGAACATTTAAAAATGATTGAACAAAGAATTAAAAATAATGGTAAACAAGGTTTCATTATTTGTATTTCAAACTGTTCAACTGCTGGTTTAGTTGCACCTTTAAAACCTTTAGTTGATCAATATGGTCCATTAGAATTTATTTCAACTACCACTTTACAAGCAATTTCTGGTGCGGGTTTCTCTCCTGGTGTTTCAGGTATTGATATTTTAGATAATATTGTTCCTTATATTTCAGGTGAAGAAGATAAGATTGAATGGGAAGCAAAGAAAATTTTAGGTTCTTTAAATAACGATTCAACTGAATTTGTTTTAGATAATGAATTATTAGTTTCTGCCCAATGTAACAGAGTTGCGGTTTCTGATGGTCATACTGAATGTGTTTCATTCAAGTTCAAGAATAGACCTGCTCCTTCTTTAGAACAAGTTAAAAGATGTTTATCTGATTATGTGTGTGAAGCTAAAAAGTTAGGATGTTATTCAGCACCAGAAAAGGCTATCCATGTCTTAGAACAACCTGATAGACCACAACCAAGATTAGATAGAAATAGAGATGCTGGTTATGGTGTTTCTGTTGGTAGAATTAGACCAGATCCAATATTCGATTACAAAATGGTTATTCTATCCCATAACACCATTATTGGTGCTGCTGGTTCAGGGGTTTTAATTGCAGAACTTCTCATTGCCAAGAACATTATTTAGAGTACTACCTATATAAATATATCTTATACATAGAAAAGACCTTACTCCTTAATCCTTGTTAATCAGCTTATTTTTTCACTTGATTCTTAATTTTTCCTTCACTTTTCATTAAAATTCTGTTTTCTCAATTTTCTTCGTTCTTGTTTTGTGACGTTATTTTTCTTACTGTTTTTTTATCATACTGTTTCTTTTTCATACACTATTTCTTTTCAATTAATCCACTTCACAAATCATTCGTTTTCTTTTTCTTCCTTCTTTAGCAACAGTTTGATGCCTTACACACCACCTTCAAGATCGGTGTCCAAAAACACTACTAATAGTGATACAACTTTGAATTCTTTGAATATTTTAGACTCTTCTAATACATCAACAAAGGATTCAAGTTTGCGAAACTTGGCATCCATTAATATTCAAAAACAATCTGCCTTTCATAAGTTTATGAATTCACAAAATAATTCTTTTTATAATAGCAATACTAATATCAATAGTAATAATAATTCAAAATTTTATTTGCTAGATAATAACTCGCAATCTAATGAAAGTTTAGGTTCAAACAATCAACAACCAATGTCATTTACAATGAATGGAAACTCTTCTTCCGCTAATATATATAGACCATCGCCTCCACCGCATGAAGAAATAGTTAATAAATTTACTACTGAATCCACGCAATCTTATTCTTATACTCCAATCTCTAATAATTCTCTAACAATGAGGTTGAATGTTTTAAAAAGGAGTTTGGAAATCTTATTAGAAAATCCTAACTGGTTAAATAGTTCTTTAGAATCATTTCCTGATTATAATATCAATCTAAATAAAAATGATGATGATAGCAGTATTAACAAATTGATACAAGATCCAAATAAATTAAAGGAGTTACTAAGATCAGATAAATCAATTTCAAGTTCTACTTTACAAACATTGATTCAATGTACAATATCAAATGAAAACAACAAAGAGAATAACAGTGATAGTAGTGGTGGTAATAATAATAATATTATTATTAATAGTAATATTAATACTCATTTAGAAAGGCCAACTTCAGATTCTTCGAATTCTTCAACAAATTCAACCACTATAAATGATTCGGTTGTAAGTAACTTGGAGGGAATGTTAAAATTATTAAATAATTTCCAAAATCAAAGCTTTGAAGATCTGAATAAAGACTTACACGATCAAGTTTTAACTTTGCATAACCTATCATTATCTAATGCAAAAACTGGAAATTTATTAAGTTCAGAAGATAAGAAAAAACATGATGTTTTAAACATTAAATTATTGCATGCATTAGCAACTCCTTTTATTGAACAAAATTCAAATCAATCGGTTGCTGGATTACCAATACTGAAAACCACTTCTTCTACGTTTGGTTTATCAACATTGAATATGGATTCACACAATGGAGCGTTTTCTACTGCTCAAACAAGACCTGTCTTTCATGCTTCATCAAATGCAAAGACAAATTCTCCAAAGGCCGTTTTCACAGTTTCAACAAAATCACCTTGGGATTTGTTAAATGCAAATGATTTAGGTTTACTAATGTTTGGATTATCAAGATCGTCCTTACACAAGATGAAATTAATGGATTTGATTTCTCCAAGATCACGAGATTTAGTTATCAATAGACTTTATCGAAATAAATCACTGGTTTTTTCAGGTGAAATTATTGCAGTTAAAAGAAATAATAAAAGTTTAGCTTGGACTTCATTATGGGCTAAAAGAAGAGAAAATCTTATTATTTTAATCTTTGAACAAGTTGTTTGTGAAACTATTGACATGATAATTGAAAGAGATGATTCTTTAACTTCCGGTTTTTACATTACAGAAATTTTAAAACAAAATAAATCATTATATAAAACTTATTTACAAAATTATAAGTTAGTTGATGTCTTACCATCGTTAAATTCAACTTTGAAAAATACTGAACTGAACTCATTCAATGAATTTGATATAACAAGTATTCAAGATTCAAACATCATAAATAACATCAGATATTTCACTTTATTAAGTGAAAATAAAACTTACATTCCGTGTGCAATTACTAGTGAATATTTAAATATTAATGATGACGATGAGAAAACTAAATCTTTAATTAGAATTAATTTACATTCGTTACCATATATTGCAGGTTCATTTGTAATATCATCTAAAAATTATCAAATTAAAAGTTTCAATGAAGCAATCGCCAAAAATTTATTTGGTACAAGTGATTTAGTCAATCAAAGTATAGATGTAATTTTACCACATTTCACAGATTTGATGAATTTAGCATTAAAAGAAAATCCAAATCTAAGTCACCAAGAAGGTCTGGTTTTACCTGAACATTATTTTAGAAAATTATCATGTTGGTCGAAAGCTTCAACTGATAATGAAAGAGATTTATTATTTTTAAACTGTAATGGTATTGAAGCAAAGCATAATGATGGTAATTTAATAAAGGTTGATGTTCAATTACATGTTTCATCAAATAATTTATATGTTTTATGGATAACTTTTTCAAGATCGTTTTCATGTAATATACATAAATTTAATGGGTTAGATGAAGAAGAAAATCAATGTGTTCCTCAGAGGCCATTATCTTCAAAGATTTATTTGAACAACACAACTAAAATTGATTCAGTTCATGATACTTTCCATTTAAATGATGATTCAACAGATTCAAATAAATTACCATCACAATTAAAACTTTTAAGCAATAACCATGGTGATAATCATTCGGATACGGATTCTCAAAGTTCATTTAATTCAAGCCTGAGTCGGTCGCATAGTTTGAAAACTTTAAATCTTTCAAATGGTTCAACACCAAATACGACAACTATTGAAAGAGTTCAATCGCTTCAAAAAATCAATGAAACTTTACATCCTACTAAAAATGATACACATGAAGATGATAAAACTAAAATATTTGGTATGTCAAAGCAACTAACTTGTAAGGAACATTTAGAACAAGAAGAGAATGTTTTAAAATACTTAAGAGAAAATTCACCATACTTCCCTAAGGTCATTGGATCTGAGAAGAGAACAAAAAAATTCAACGATTTTAAAATTTTGAAAAACCTTGGACAGGGTGCTTATGGTAAAGTCGTATTTGCGCAATATAAAAATGATTCATTATACAAAGATTGTGTTAAAGCGATTTTTAAAGAAAGAATTTTGGTTGATACTTGGGTAAGAGACAGAACTTTAGGTACAGTTCCAAGTGAAATTCAAATTTTATATGCATTAAATAAAATACCACATGCAAATATAATGAGAATTGTTGACTTCTTTGAAGATGAAAATTGTTATTATTTAGAAACTTTACAACATGGCTCACAACGGTTTGGAGCTGTTGATTTATATGATATAATTGAAGTTAAAAAAGATATGACTGAATATGAAGCAAAATATATATATTTTCAGGTAGTTGCAGCATTAACTCACATGCATCATAATGGTATTGTTCATAGGGATATTAAAGATGAGAATATCATTGTTGATAAAGAATATTTTGTTAAATTAATTGATTTTGGTAGTGCAGCATGGGTTAAGGATGGACCATTTGGAGTTTTCGTTGGTACAATTGATTATGCAGCTCCAGAAGTTTTAAATGGTCAACCATATGAAGGCAAAGCACAAGATGTTTGGGCAATGGGAGTTTTACTTTATACATTATTATTCAAAGAGAATCCATTTTGTAGTGTTGATGAAATTTTAGATGGTGAGGTGAAATTCCCACAGTATAGTGATGTTAGTGTGGAGTGCGTTGAATTGATCAAAAAGATACTTATAACAGATGTCAATAAACGACCTACAATGCAAGAAATTAAGGATGATCCTTGGTTAAGGGGGTTTAGTTAGCATATTTGAATGTGTAGATATTAGTTAGTTTTTTTTTTTTAATTGTAGATTGATATTGCAATATTATTGAAATTTATCAACAAATCTCGAATTTTGATGTGACTTTGATTTTAATTTTTGATTTTGATATCGTAATACAATTGTTTTTCTTCAGATTGTTTGCAACAAGTAACAGAGGGTTGAAACTTAGCTAAGATAATATACAGCACTTAGATGACAGATATAAATAGAAGATTTTCAAGGGCGCAATGGAATAATGGTAATGGGATTG
Organism: Pichia paraexigua; assembly: GCA_030573095.1. Lineage (NCBI taxonomy): Eukaryota > Fungi > Ascomycota > Pichiomycetes > Pichiales > Pichiaceae > Pichia > Pichia paraexigua. The sequence goes on along the minus strand of JAJMCR010000109.1, from coordinate 10,562 downwards.
CCAACTCGTATCAAAATCAAAATCCGAATCAGACATATAGAGCACCAAATAACAACACGAATAGTTCCTTCAATGTTAATGAGTATTATAACTCTAATCGAAGCAACAACAACGTCTTAAATCCAAATAATTTAATGAGTTCTGAGTCAATTCATTCTGTTGCGACTAATGCGACTGGGGCAACAACAAGACGTAGATTTTCAATGAAATTATCACAACCACCATCATCCTATGGAACTGCAAATGCACCACCATTACCATTTAATGCACATTCACAAATCTTAAATTCATCATTTACCAATCCAAATGAAGTTGCATCTGTTCATTCTTTTGTGGATGGTGATAATGATAATGGTTATAATGAAATTAATATGAATAATTCTGTCCCAATCAGTCCGCAGAGAAAACAACAAGATTTATTATTAAATGAATTGTCATCTGAAAATTTTGATGCAGATAAATTTATTGAACTGCAGCTAGGAGATTCAAATGCTGCAAGAATTGATGATTTCACTAACTTTATGGATTCACTTAAAGATCAAAATGAAGAAGCTGTTAAACTGTCACTCTCTGAATCAACAAATCAGGTTTTAGCTGTTAGTGAAGCTATTAAAGAAACACATGAAGTTTTACTTAATTTGAAACCTCAAGTTAATGAGTTGACTAATGTTTTAGCTCAACAGGTTGAAGAAGCTAACGATTTTTTTAATAATTTAGATGTCAATGATAATAGTAACAATTCCAAATCCAAAATTAATAGACAATCAGTTTTATTGTTAAAGAATAAATGGGCAAATTCAGTTAATAAAGTTTATTCGAATGTTGAACGTATACATGATTTTTTACCACCTTCACCAAATAGACATTTAATTTTAGAATCTGTACGTTGGGGTGAATTAAATTCAATCACGTGTAAACCTATTAGATTAATTCAGTTTTCTATTTTCAATGATGCAATTTTAGTTTCTACAAGATTAAGATCAAAGAATAAATCTAAAGGTAAAGATTCATCAAAAGAAATTAAAAATATTGCTACATATGCATGGATGATTGATACAGTTACAGTTCAAAAATGTTCTGAAATTGAAGAATTGAATGATATTTTGAAAAATAATAACTCAACTAATATTATACCACTACCAACAAGTAAAGCTAGTATAACAGCACCGTCAAGTGCAAATGAATCGGATTCAATTGCACATTCTACACTTTGTATTAAAACAATTGATACGAATCAAGTATTTTTATTTCAAACAGATGCATCAGCTGAATTTTTAAAAGTTTTTGAAGCGATCAAACAAGCTAAGAATGAAATTGCGTTTTCTAAAAGAAGAATAACCAGAGACTCAATTACTAAAATGAAAAATTTATCAGGTAGACCTGAATCAAATCATCAAAGTTTATCACAGAATATAACAAAATCAAATATTGAAAAACAATTATCCAAAGAATTTGATTCATGTGTTGTAACAATTGACGATTTATTTACATCTGTATCATTAGAATTGGGGCTGCATAGATATGATGAAAGTGTTGGATACTTGACAAGATTAAAGGAGGAACTCGAGAATTTATCACAGATTGCAATGGCACTTGGTATACCTGAATCTTCGCTAACATCAAGATTAACATCATCCAAAACTGAATCACAAAGAAGTACATTTACGCAACATGTTCACTTTATTTATAATTTAAAATTATCCAAATTAAACAAAACTACTGAAAAATTAATTGATTCATTAAATTTAGAATTAACATTAACAACACCAAATTTAAACACATTAAAAGATATTGTTGATATCTTCAAAATTTTGGATAAAGAAAATGAAGCAGTTGAAGTTTATTTAAATTCAAAGGGTAGGGAATTAGAAGATTGTGCAGGTATGGTTAGAATTGGTGGATGTGGATCATACAGTGATAATTCATCAATGGAAATTTTAAATTCAAGACCAAATGGTTTAAATAATAGTGAAAGGCCAATAAGTAGATCAAGTAGTTTAAGAAAATTGAATGGTATTTTAAGTCGTCCTACAAGTATGGGAAATACACCAGAACCCGAATTAGATAACGAAACTACTGAAGTTCAGGAGAAATCCTCTACTATTATAACTGGAGAACTTATAACATCATATGTTTGTGAATTATCATTGGTTTATATGGGGTTTATAAGCACTGTATGGGATGAATGGAATCAATTGTTTAATCACGAAAATCAAGAAAATAACAGTAATGATACAAAATCATCTACAACAAAGATTTCAAATATTCGTGTGATTGAATGGATAAATGAATATATTGCAGAACTCAAACATAAAGTTGAATTTGCATTATTAGATTATGATAAAACGAGTGAAGTTTTCAAAGCAAATGTAAATACAATGAAGAGTATATTTCAGGAATTAAAGGTGAAAGAAATGAACATTGATTATTTATTGGATTTATAGAAAAGTGTAGAAAAATTTATTGTATATATATTATTAATGATTACCACTAACCATTAAAATTATTTAGTTGATTTTTTAATATCGTCAAAGATATCTATATCAGCTGATTTTATTTTTGTAAGGTTTGATCTGATTGTATTTAAATTATCATTAATGGATTCAAAATAGACTTTGCCATCAATTGGTTTTGTTAGATCTTCCAAAACATTGTTTATTTTAATTAATTCATAATAGTTATTATATATAATTGATTTAATTTCACTTTTAGAAGAATTTAGTTTATCCAACACCTTATTTTCTACTTTAAGTAAGTTTAAATAAGGTTCCGTAGCTATGAAGTGATCAATATTGTCTAGTTCTAATGGATCAAGATCATTTAATGAAAAACTTGATGAATTCTGATGTACTTGTGGTATTTCATCATCATTACTATTATTAGTATTATTATTATTCTGTTGTTGAAGCTTGTAAAAGTTCTTCAATGCCTCTCTCTGTTCTCTGATCGCATCCAGCGCATGTTTTGATGAAGTCGGAGTTTCAGCGTCGTTGCTCATTATATTGAAGAATGATGTAATAGTTGTAAATCGGTAAAACCTAATGTCAATAACTTGATAAATTCATGTTTGTCGAGAGTTTCGATATTTTCCCAATTATCATTTGTTTTTTCTTTCTTTCATTTGCCGTTTCAATTTCAACCAATTTTTCTAACCAGTTTCACTTTTTTTTTTTTGTACTGAAGTTCAAATAAAAACCAAGTATGGATTTTGGACCTGCAAGAATAACAGTAGAAATACCACCGTTTAATGAATGGAGGGTAGAAACTGCGAAAAATTCAACAATGTCATTAAAATTGGAATCTGGACTAGCTGAAATTTTCGGTACTGAACTATCAGCAAATATTACATATCAATTTAAAGAATCCACGAAAATTGCGATTTCCACTTATCAAGGATGCAAAATATCATACATCACTAGCATCCCATTGGATTCGGATTATATATCTGAAGAAACAACACTAAAACAAGTTTTAAATTTACATTTAGCAATAGAAAATCTAGCGTTTACCAAAAATCAACAATCAAGAATTTTAATAATTGGACCTAAAGATTGTGGTAAAACAACACTAGCACGTACATTAACTGCATATTCATTGAAAACTTCGGAAAAGCAACCAATACTTGTTAATTTAAATCCAAAATTACCACATTTTGCAATATCGTCACAATTAACGGCAACTAAATTATATGATTTATTAGATGTTGAAACTTTTACATTTGGTGAATCATTAACAACAGGTCCGGGTACGGGTATTTATCGTTCACAAATACCACTTGTTAAGAATTTTGGGCTTGAAAATTTTAATGAAAATTTAGAACTTTATAAATGTTTAATCTCTGAACTTTCAGTTGATGTTAATTCTAAAATTTTAGACACAACAATTTCTGATTCAGGTACTGTTATTATTGATACACCACCTTTGAATGTTTCTGATTGGAAAACCATTCAACATATTGTAGATTCTTTCAAAGTAAATGTTCTTTTGGTTGTTGGAAATGAACGTTTACTTGTTGATTTACGTAAAAAGTTAATTTTTGATAACAATGATTTTAACATGATTAAAATGCCACGTTCAAGTGGTTGTATTGAAAAGGAAGCAAAATATGAACGTGATTTACAACAAAGGTCAATTAAACAGTATTTTTATGGTATTGAACGTTCACAATTAAATCCATATACATTCCATTCATCAACTAATTCATTTATTTTTTTACGACCAGTTGAATTTGACGGTATTAACAATGAATTTTTAGATTTTATCAATGGTGATGCAGAAGACGAAACTTCAAATTATCCAAAAATTGAAAACAATAATAATAATGGTGGTGATGACGATGCTGATGATGATGCTGATTACGATCCATTATCAAACAGTACAAAGAAAGTAGAAAAAATAAAGAGAAATTGGAATTATGGTAAGTTTTTTACAAGATTAGAGAATCCCAAAGAATCTGATTTGATGAATGTAGTTGCTGCAATTATCGATGATAAAGATTTAGACTTGAACAAGATATTATCAAATAAATCCAATTTAACTGATAAAGAAAAATTAATCGAATTGAATAAACATGTTACTATGAAATCGGTTTTAGGATTTTGTTATGTTTCAAGCTGTGATGATCAAACTGGTAAATTGAAGTTGTTAATACCGTCACCAGTGACGAATTTACCGGGTAAAATATTGGTAATTACGCAAATGAGATATCAGGAATAAGCGATTATATAGTATTGTATAATAACGAAAAAAAAAAAGGAAAAGCAAAGAAAAAGGTTTCATTATAGTTAATTTAATTTTTTTTAGAACTTCTAGTTCTTCTTGTTGTAGCAATATTTTCCTTATTTTTGGAAGGTTTAGCGATTGTATATTCTTCACCACCACTACCATCATCATGATGATGCGTGTCATCGTCATCATCATCACTTTCATGAGAAGTGGCCGATTTTTTACCTCTTTTAGTGTGTTTTGTTGATTTGCTATTACTATGTTTGTCGTTATTTATGACTTGCAAAACAGCATCAATTTTTCGTTTATTTTTCTTGACTTCTGCAGTACCAATAGTGTGATTAAACAAGGAATTTTCCAATCTCCATCTACTTTTAACAATGTCATCAATTGCAGAGGTATATTTGTCAGGCAGATAAATAGTCTTGAAGACCTGGTTAGCTGTTTGAACAGGTAAAACCTCAAATAAATCGATAGGTAGATTTAGTTTGTTTGGCCATATCGAAATATTCCAGTTTTTAAACTTGCCGATAGTTTTGATTGCTGTTTGAGCTAGTTCAGAAATCAAATACAATCCGGAATCATCAGTACTTTCTTGACTTTCCCAAACGGATTTGAATTGTTTGATTCTGGATGTTAAGTAATACAATAATGAAATGTTATCGATGTTTATGATTAACGATAAGGAATAAACAATGTAGGTTAGCACAAAAGTGGACAAGTCGGAGAACTGTTTGTCCATTTCGGTGATGTCAATGTGTTCATGATTTGAGGACGTTTGATATAAATGGTATAGTTCTTTGAATTCAGGGTGGTTAAAAATCATGACTAGTAATCTGACAAATGATTTTTCAAAGATCAAAGTAGCATTGGAGTGATTTGAAATTTCCTTCGAATATGAAGCTTTGATCCATGTTGAAGTATCTAGTTTCAGTTTGTGATCAGGTTCAAATGCAACAAAGAAAATTAAGGCTAGGAATCTTTTAGAAATGAAGTTTTGAGATAATCTTTTCTTTAATTTAGTTAAAAATTTGAAACGAACATGAAGTTCGACATCTTGGATTAGGAGAATCAATCTATTGATTCTTCGTTGATCGATTAACTTATCAAATATTTTAAATTGAGAAATCTTCAATAATTGGATGCCGGCATGTAATCTTAGCCTTGAACAAACCCGTTTCGGTGTGTTTTCAGCAATGACGATTTCTCCACCTCTGTTAATGAAAGAGGAGAGCATGCTCAAGATTGGTCTGCAAGTGATTTCCACTTCTTCAGACGATACATCTTTGATGGAGATCAACCAATTGGTTAGCAGTTTCATAGTTAGGATTTTTGATAAGCAGTTTGAATTCTCTGTCTTGTAGAGTAGATCATCATCGGTGATCCAAGTATCATCATCATCATCACCATCATCATCACCATCATCCGTGGTACGATTTTTGAGTAGTATTTCGTTCGCCAAGAACTTGCTTAGTTCATCCTTGATGGGATCAACGAAGGCGAAATCGGACAAGAACAAGGAAGACAAGGCCGCTAAATGGGTGTTGAAAAACGTGGATGTGATGTCCAAGGGGAAGACGACGTCGACTAAGTTAGTGAAAAGGGTGTGTTTAGTTTGATATGGCGCTTTGGTTAGAAGTCGAATTGCAAACTTGGATTCATATATCGTGCCGTTGCTTGCAAACTTGTACAACACAGGATAGAAATTGTTTGGGATGAGGTTCTCCACATGGTTATTTATAAAATTGGAAATGATTTTCAAATCGTTCCAACAGTCATTATCTTTTCTTGAAGTGTGGAAATCGATAGAATTAGATAACCTGGTGATTTTGTCAATTAGTTTCAAGATATTAGACTGTAAAAGACCGGGATATGTTTCTGAAATGGTATTTAAGAAGACTCTGGCCAATGATGCGGTTGAAGTGTGTGAATCAAGATCAATGTCAATCAACTTTGGAACGTTGTCAACATTCAGAAAAAGATTGGAACTTCTCAACAACAATAATTTGATTGAATCGTATAATACGTCTGAAGTGATGAGATGGTGATTGTTTTGCAAGTTGGACAAAAACTTGGGATCTTTGAGTCTGTTTAAGATTTCCTTCATGCTGCTTACAATGGTATCATAATCGGTTGATTGGGAGACACAAAGTTTGATTAATCGAAATAAACGTTTGTTTTTGGACATGACGAAAAGATGGAAACAATTTTTGAAATTATAAGTAGGAGGGAAACTTTTGGCAATCCAATTAATTGCATTATCCATATCATCATCATCATCATCATCATTGGCTTCAATGGAATCAATTAGTTTGTATACAACTTTGGATAATTGATTTTGTCTTTTGATGATTGCAAACAACACGGATTTGGCTTTATCGTTCAAAGTTAGTGACATTTGCAATATCCGATCCACCCTTGATTGCAGATTGGCATTAAATGGACAAAGTTTCTCGAATAACGCATAATCGATTTCAGAATTGATTAGTAAATCGTTGATGTAAATTAAAGTGAGAATGTTATTGGGGATCTGTGTGATGAAGTGATTGTTTTGCTGGTGCTGACCGGGGTTGTTTAGAGAATAATCGTATAAGGTGGATAAAAACTTGATGATTTCGTTTCTGATCAAAAGATTCTTATCCCTTAGTAGTTTGAAAATGATTTCAAGGAACGAAGTGTTGGTTAAAAATTTAGTTAAAAACGTAGACGGTTTCAACTTGGACAATTCGATGATTGTGAATAGTCTGACTTTATCGTTTGAATCAATTAAGGTTTTGAACAAACCATTGATTAGATCGTCGTTTAAATCGTTTCTGTTTTCCAAAATCAGGGATATGCCATTAATCCATTGGATTCGGATGTGAATTGAAATATCCAGCGGTTTTTTCAGCCAGTTCATGTATGTTTCAATGAAGAGTTTTGGGAAGTTTAGAATGGAGGGTTGAATGGATAGGATGTTGTTGATAGTTGTTGTTGCGATGGATCTGATGGTTGGATTGTCGGCTTGCAATTCATTATCTAGTAGGCCTAGAACGGAAGTAAGTAATTGAGGTACGTATTTCCACAGTTCGATTATTAGATTATGGATTTTGTTCATTTGATGGAGGTTGATATCATGGTTGTCGTGGTCGTCGTGGTCGTCGTTGTCGTCGTGGTCATTGTCATCGCCAGATTCTGATTCTGATTGTGATTCAATGTTTTGGGTTGCGTCTAAGATCAGTTCGGAGAAGAACAAAGTTACAAATCTTGATAATTTTTCAGCATTCAATTGGCACAGGGAGAGACTGATGTGGAAGCCGCAGACTTTAATGTTTGATTGGTTTTTCAAATTTTTGGCATTTGCTAAGAACTTATTCAAGATGAGTTTGAGGATTTTCAGGTCCAAATTATTAGATTCATTGATGATGTCAGTTAATATATTAATGATTGGATCCTGTAGTGACTGGTTGAAATTGGGGGATTCGGCCAATTTATAAAAAATCTCAAAGATTTGAACTACTAGTTTATCGGTGTCATTTAAGTCGGTTAATAAGGTGATTAGTTTGATTTGGGAGATGATTTGCAAAAGATGGAAATAGTTTGGATAATTTGAGATGTTTGGATCATTTAGGTAGACAAATTGATGGATGAATAATTTGAAAATGTTGATTAAAGTGGAACTGTTGTAGGGGGCATTAGGTGCATACAATCTTAAAACATGGACCAAACAACAGGCGGTTAGGATTTGAATGTTTTGGTTTGAATGTTTCAGAAGCTTTTTATTAATTAGGGAGTTTTTAACGGTTTCTAAAGAGGAGAGATCGATGGCTTGATGGTCGAAAGTTTGCAGTTCTTGAAGCAAGTTGGACAATCTTGAAATCAGATGGTTTGTGGAGATGGGATGCGAAGCCGTAGATATAAGGTTGTCTTTGAAAGGTAGTTTTTGCATTAGTTTGAGGAGGGGGAGGGGGAGGCGGGGGTTGGTTTGTAGGAAGGAGAAAGACGTGTTTTGCAAAGTGTAACAAACGGCTCTTCAGATATACATATAAAACGCGTCAAGTGAAATGGCAAAAATGAGAAAACGAAATGAAAGAAAGAAAAGGAGATGATGATTTTGGAGTAAAGGACCAAACTATAGCACAGTAGACCAACCATGGCGTTTCTGCAAACCAGATATACCGGAATGAATGGGAACGACTCGAGATACAACGTGCTGTATCGATTGGCGATGCAAATCTTGGTGTTGCAAGTGTTTTATTATGTTAATGCATTGGTGATATTCTGGATAACGTCCAAGTTGCTAGGCTGGAAGGAGTTTGTCGGATTGGTTATATCGTTCAAGGAAATAAGTGTTGAAAATAGTTTTGGATTGACGCTGATTATTTTGTGGATAATAAACTCGTTGATTACGATTGTTTTGATTACGGTAATTATAGGTAGATCGAAGTTAGTATGGGATTTTGTTTTGACTATACATTTTATACATTTGGTGATAATCTGGTATATCAGGGGGTTCCCGAGGAATGGATACTGGTGGGTGTTACAGATGATGGATATTTTGATGATGGTTGGGTTGGGCACGTATTTCAGCAGATGGGTTGAGTTGCGGGACAAATTTTTTGAGAATATCAACGATATTGAAATGGGGCAGATGTAGTGAGTGATGAGTGGGTGGATTTATTGGGTCAAGAAATCCATTAATTTGTCGACGCCTTTTAAGCTAATTAAGTGTTTTATAATGAGTAAGTCTTTTAGTTCTTGATCGGAAAACTGTTTCAGGGTGATTTTTTCATCGATGTCGAATAAGGTTGATAGATGGGACAATTTTGTGGGACCGGGTGTGGTGGTGGTGGTGGTGGGGTTGTTGATTTTGGAACGACTGAGACTTTGCAGGCTCAACACGTAATCCTTCAAGGAGGGTTTCAAGTTGAGGAAACGGTTGATGTTGCGGAGGTTCTGGTTGATTTTTTTCAAGTTATTGGAATGCAGGAAGTCCAGGATGACTTCATCCTCGTCCATGTGGAATTCCAAGTTGGCCAACTGGTAGTGATTGTCGTTGACGAGGTTGTTGTTTTGCGAGAGCAGTTTGAGGTTGTGTTTGAGCGAGCGGAGTTTGTCGTCGATGTTGATGATGTGGATGTTTGCGTTGGGCGGGAGCTTGCCGAAGCTTCTTTCAAACGACTTGATGTTTGTGATTGTGATGGTTTCGGCGTCTTTGAAGGCTCTGGTGGTGGCGGTGGCGGGGGTGAGGGTGTCGACGTGGTTGCTGCATTTCCACTTGGTGCCCAACTTCTTGACACTGGTCAGCGGCGGGTCGTCGATGCAATCCAAATGGTACGACAAGGGGCAGTAATCGCAGGAGATGAGTGCCGACCGGCTGTGGAGAGCACTCTGTCCACAGGAGTAGCAGAAAATGGGGTTGTTGTGGGAGTCGTACTTGCCATGCAGCGGGTTGTCGTGGTCCTTGGCCAGCTGTTTGTAGGACCGGACGGGTTTGAGCGTGTTGTCGTTGTAGTCGCCGAAGCGGTCGCAGGAGATGTTGCTGAAGCAGTTGATGAGCTCGAGGGGCAGCTGGAAGGCGACGGGGTCCTGGAAGAGGATGTTGTCGAAGAGCTGGGCGTAGACGCCGACGTTGGCCGACGCGGCCGACGCGGCCGACGCGCCGCGTCGTTTGCGGATGCACTCCTTGCAGTACCAGAAGTCGGGGAGGCGGTGGGCGTCGGTCGGCGGCAGGGTGCAGCTGAAGTGGAACGACTTGGGGCAGCCCTCGCAGCACAAGAAGAGGCCGGGCAGGCCGCAGCACGAGCAGTGGTCGTTGTTGGGCGGCGCGTCGGCGGGCGCGGCGGGCGCGGCGGGCG
>JAJMCR010000108.1:0-19773 GCA_030573095.1 Pichia paraexigua | reverse complement strand
CCTATTTATTGTATCTTAGTTATTTCTTACAAAGATTCAATAAGAAGTTTTAATCAGTATCAACACAAAACTTCTTTACATTTCAACAAATTCCTTGTTAGCTCAGTCGGTAGAGCGTTCGGCTTTTAAGAATTCTTTAAGAAGTCGACCGAAATGTCCAGGGTTCGAGCCCCTGATAAGGAGTTTTGAAATTATTTTTGCAAATGATATTTTGGCGCTTTATGGTTTTTTCTACAGTGTAAGCAAAAGAGAAGTTAATGGTCGTTCTTTCTTTTTTCATTTAGTTTGTATTTTTTTATTTTTATTCAAGCTTTGCTACAAACAAAAAATATTGGTACATCTTTCATGGTTATATAATAAAAACTAGAAATCCACATTTCCATACATATGCCAGTAGAACAGAACGACGCAAGAAATATATCGCCCTTACCAAGAAGGCGTTTAACTGGGATATTTTCTAAAACGATCGGTCAGTTACCACGGTCCTTACTTACTTCTAATAATGTTGCGATTAATTCAAAGAGAAGAAAAATACCATTAACATTTTTACCACCTAGCACAAATTCTCCTCTTTTTGTTTATAACAATGATTATGATCAACGTTCTTTTTTAAGTTTATGTTCTGGCTCTCATATTGACGAAAATAGCTGTGTTTCAGTTGAACGAAATGATAATGAATCTGTTTCAACTTTCCGATCTTTACCTTCTACTCTTGAAGTCACAAATGATGGTATTGAAAGTATTTATCAATGGCTTGATGAAGAAAGAGAACGAAGAAGTTTATTAAGTAATGAAGAGAACTTTGAATCATATGGTGCAATTATTGAGAATCCTGATGATATAATTAGACATGCAGACAAATTGTTCCCTGGTACTAAACAAATCAGTCGCAAATCATCTATCTTTAGTCTTGAAGCCATTATAGAAGATGAAAATGAGGAAGATTTTGTACATGAAAAAGTTACTGTTAAAAAAGAGATCAATAAATTATTTAATTATTCTATACCATTAATTATAACGTTTTTTTTAGAACAAATTTTTTCATTAGTATGTGTTGTATTTGTTGGACATTTAGGAAAAGAAGAATTAGCAGCAGTTTCTATGTCATCAATGACATCTACAATTGTTTTAGCAATATTTGAAGGTATAGCTACTTCTTTAGATACATTATGCCCCCAAGCTTATGGTGCTGGTCAGTATAAATATGTTGGGGTACATACGCAGCGATGTTCATTGTTTTCTTTAGTGTTGTTCATACCTGCTGCCTTATTTTGGTATTTTAGTGGATTTTTTCTGTCATTTATAATTTATGATGAAGAAGTAATAGCCTTAACTCAAAAATTTTTGAGAATTCTTATTTTTGCAGGACCACCTTATATTTTATTTGAAAATGGTAAAAGATTTCTTCAAGCTCAGGGTATTTTTGATGCAGGGACATATATTTTATTCATTACTGCTCCTTTGAATATTTTTCTCAATTGGTTGCTTGTTTATTCTAATACTTTTGGTCTAGGTTATATTGGTGCTCCAATTGCATCTGTGATAAACTTTTGGATGATGTTACTTTTATTAATATTATACGTTGTTTTTGTGGACGGTTCAGATTGCTGGAATGAGTTTACAATGGAAGTGTTTGATCATTGGTATGATTTATCTAAACTTGCAATTCCAGGTATTATAATGTTATTAGCAGAATCTCTTGCTTATGAAATTCTCACATTATTTGCATCAAAATTTGGTACATCTGCACTAGCTACCCAGTCAGCATTATCTTCAATTGTTTCTTTACTATATATGATTCCATTTGCATTGTCAGTTGCCTCATCAACAAGAATTGCCAATTATGTAGGTGGTGAGAATATTAGTGGTGGTAAGCTTGCAATTAATGTTGGATTTATCTTATCAATCGTAGTGGCATCTATTAATTCCATGATTGTATTTTTTGGGTCAAAGCATTTAGCTTTACTATTTACAGATGATGAAGAAGTCATTTCTATGTTTGTTAATCTTTGTCCTTTAATTTCAATCTTTGTTATGTTTGATAGTCTTGCGTGTGTTGCCAATGGTATTTTGAGGGCACTTGCGATGCAAATGATTGGAGGAACATTGAGTTTAATAAGTTATTATCTAATTGCAATCCCTTTGGCATTATTCTTAAGTTTTAAATTAAACATGCAATTAATTGGTTTATGGTTAGGTAATGGAGCAGGGTTACTACTTATTGGTATAGCTGAGATTATTATTATCTTTAGAGTAGATTGGAATGGTATAATTGAACGAGCAAAAAGTTTTCAATTACATGGTGATGTATAAATTATTAAGTATACCAGGTATAATTTCAAAGCCTATAACATCCAATACACAACTTTAATTTTTTCCTTATAATCAAGGAAACTATTAAGTAAAAATTTAATATATTAATGCTTTTTAAAAGATTCATCGTTCGTGTACTCAAAATGATATGTACCAACTCTTACGTTTGACAGTATCCCTCTTAAACTAAGAGCAAAGATGCATGGATCAAATCCAGCCACTTTTGAAAAGTCAACATGAATCTTCATCCGCACTTTTACTTAATTAGGAAATCAACAACCAGCCACCAAAAACTTTGAGGGCGTTCTCTGTTGACATCTTTGTATGCTTGTTTTTAGTATAAACAACACTCAAACAATGCGGCAGACATAAGTGACAGATTGTGCATGATTTAAATATTTGTTTGTTATTGTCATGTTATACATCCAGCTCACTTGTGTGTTTTGTTTTGATTTTCTCAGATCAATGCACTTTGTTTTGGTTGCTGTACCTAGAAAGTTTTTAATCTTGATCTTTATCCATGTATAAATACATAGGCTCTTTTCTTTCCATACTGTATCCTAAGCAGGTTTTTGCTTTCTTATTTCCCCTTGCAAAATTAAATAATTTTAAACTAACAAAACAATTACAATGAAGCTTAGTTTATTCCTATTTTTAACTGCTATTATCGCTTATACAAGCGCAGACGATGGTTATATACCAGGTGATAATTTTGCAACCTTTACACCAACTGAAGGTTTTCTTGATAATGCGATTACTCAATTCAATGGATCATTTGGCATTGCAATCAATCCAGTGACCTCTTCAGTTGCATTATCATCTGTTGCCACACAACCAGATGGTAAAGTGTTAGTTACTCAAATTAATGACGGCCAGATTCAAGCAACCACAGGAACATCTAAACCAAAAATTGAATCCATTGCAGTTGTTAGCCAAATAGATGATGGTCAAATTCAAGCGACAACATTAACAACTAAAACTCGACTAACAGATTTTACAACCTCTACAATACCAGTCACTTCCGATGAGACTACTGAACTTTTTACGACTAAGATAACTAAAGTTGTGAAACAATTTGTTACTGTTGCATACACTCCCGAAGACACTCCCAAAATAGATTCATCATCAGTCGAAACTACATCATCAGTCGAAACTACATCATCAGTTGAAACCACATCATCAGTGGAAACTACATCATCAGTTGAAACTACATCATCAGTGGAAACTACATCATCAGTGGAAACCACATCATCAGTGGAAACTACATCATCAGCGGAAACTACATCATCATCAGTTGAAACTACATCATCAGTCGAGACCACATCATCAGTGGAAACTACATCATCATCAGTTGAAACTACATCATCAGTCGAGACCACATCATCAGTGGAAACTACATCATCATCAGTTGAAACTACATCATCAGTCGAGACCACATCATCAGTCGAAACTACATCATCAGTCGAAACTACATCATCAGTCGAGACCACATCATCAGTCGAAACTACATCATCAGTCGAAACTACATCATCAGTCGAGACCACATCATCAGTCGAAACTACATCATCAGTCGAAACTACATCATCAGTCGAGACCACATCATCAGTCGAAACTACATCATCAGTCGAAACTACATCATCAGTCGAGACCACATCATCAGTGGAAACTACATCATCAGTTGAAACTACATCATCAGTTGAAACTACATCATCAGTGGAAACTACATCATCAGTGGAAACTACATCATCAGTTGAAACTACATCATCATCTCTTTCAGATGATATTACAACCACTTATTATGTTACTCCAACTGAAACTGTTGTTGATACTGTTACTTCATTAACCTTACCAACCTTAGCACCAACTACTGTTGTTCTGAAAAGAAGTTTAGCTGAAGAAACAGCTAAGGTTGTATTTGATAAACGTGACATTCCAATCTCTTGTTCGTCTGAAACAGCACTTTCTATGACTCTTGAAGATTCTATTTTGCGTGATGCTTATGGTAGAGTTGGTGCAATTGTTTCAAATAGGCAATTTCAATTTGACGGTCCACCTCCACAAGCTGGATCTATTTATGCTGCTGGTTGGAGTATTGTAGATGGAAAATTAGCTCTCGGTAAGTCTACTGTTTTCTATCAATGTTTATCAGGAAATTTTTATAATCTTTACGATACAAGTATCGGTCCACAATGTACAGCAGTTGAATTAGATATTGTTCTATTTACTGATTGTTGAGTCAATCATTGTTATTGAATGATCTGAAATTGAAATTACACAGCAACCCTCTCTACAATTCAGTCATTAAATAAATCTTTTTACAAACTAAAATTACACATTTAGTTTCACATTTTCGTTTATCATTATTATCATCAAATTTGTATACTAGTCATTGATTTACTTGCTTTTTCTGAAATTTTTATAATTATATAAATAAGTAACTACTTAAATTTTATATGAAACTGGAAATTAGTTTTTACTTTCTACAGGGCTTGCAAAAATAGCTCTGAAACTTTTTGGGAGTGATTATTAGGATTTAGAAGCTATCATGTTTTAGGAAAAGAATTGCAAGAAAAAAAGTATTAACTTCAATGTTTTAATTGGGCGATTAAAATTTATATACATTGTTAAAGCAAACTAAAATTGCAGGTAACATTTTGTTAGAAAAAAATCATTTTATTATCTAGGTCGGCTTTATTTTTGAGAGCAGATCATAATAAACGAAGTAAAAAAACTAATTAATTTTCAACATAAGTTAATTTCTCTTTTTTCCTTTCATTCCCTTACCATTCTTCTTTGATGTTAATTTATTAATTCTTTTAACATCGTTTTCTTTTCTGTCTTTACTAGTTTTCTTGTAACTACGTGAAGCATTAGTATCATGCATTGCTTCTTCTCTTTTTCTCTTTTTACTATTTAGTGGCTTTTTAGATTTACCAAATATTTCTGCCATCCTGGTTTTATCTTCTCTTTTCTCTTTTTCAGACATAAACCAAGTTCTTTTAGGTCTACTTTCAATCTCTGTCTTATGCTTTAACATATTTTCACCTTTTTTTAGTTCCATTTCAGCGGAAAGTACAGCTTTTTCTTGCTTCTCTTCTTCTATAATTTCCTCAATTAAATCACTCTTCGAAGTAAGAATTTTATTTACACGATCAACTTCATCCCAATCTGCATTACGACCAACAGCTTTGCCATTTTTACTTTCTTCAACATTTTGAATTACTTCCCTAACAATTGCACGTTCTCTTTTTGCTTCACCAACAAAACTTATTGATAAACCATCTCTACCAGCTCTTGCAGTTCTACCAACTCTATGCAAATAAATTTCATGTGTTTTGGGCATGTCAAAATTGATAACAATTTCAATCTTTGGAATATCTAGACCTCTAGCTGCCAAATCTGTACAAAGTAACACAGGAACAGTTGATTTTTTGAATAACGTAACACTCTTTAATCTTTGCTCTTGCGATAGACCCCCATGTAATTCTCCAACTCTTAAACCCAATAAACCCAATTTAATTCTTAATTTATGACACATATCTTTGGTACTTATGAAAATAATAACTCTTTGCTTTGGATCAAGTTTGGATAAAATTGTATAAAGTAATGCTGGTTTTAACTCTTCTCTCTTTCTAACACGGACGAATTCTTGCATTAAACCGCTTGCAGCAGTCTTTGGAGGATCAATCATCATACGAACAGGTTTCTCTAATGACCAATTGATAAGTTGTTTAATGGACGAATTCATAGTTGCTGAGAAAAGCATAGTTTGTCTTTTTCTTGGTAGCAATTCTACAATTTCCTGCATTTCTTTTTCAAAACCTTCTTCAAGCATACGATCAGCTTCATCCATAACAACAATTTCAACATCATCAACTGAGAAAGATGGGGAATTCCTAATATGATCAATTAATCTACCAGGAGTTGCAATAACAACATCTGGACGTTTTTTTAATTCTTGTTCTTGTTGTCTCAAGTTTAAACCACCAACAGCTAAACCAAATGATAAATTATGAACATATTGACCAAGTTTTCTACCCACATCTGCAACTTGAATTGCCAATTCTCTAGTAGGTGTTAAAACAATAACCCTGGTTTTAGCAATTTTAGCTGGTTTATATAATAATCTTTCAATGATCGGAATAATATATGCCGCTGTTTTACCTGAACCAGTAACGGCACCCGCAACTATATCTCTACCAAGAAGTGCAATTGGAATAGAGGCAGATTGAATTTTAGTTGGTTTTGAATAATTAAGTGCAGTAAGGGCCTTTAATATTGGACGTGATAGCTGAAGAGATTGGAAGGTTTGATGTGTTTGTTCTTTTGCAGCATGTCCTTCATCTTCGTCATAATATTCAGCAATCGCTTCTGCAGAATCAGCATTTGGATCTTGTTCAACATCACCAGCGACAGTTTCTGCATCCATACTATCATCACCATCTTCATCACCGTCTTCTTCACCATCTTCTTCCCCATCTTCTTCACCATCTTCTTCATCATTACTAATTCCATTTGCAGAATTTTCAGTTTCTTTTTTTTTTTCACTACCCATACCAAAACCGTCCATTGCTAACTCATCATCGTCATCACTATTGTCATTAGAATCATCAGAATCATTTTCTTTTTGATTTATAGCATGATAATTTTTTCTAACGTCTTTCTCTTCAGTCACATTAACTTTACCTGTCAAACCACCCTTTCTTCTAATAATATCGTCTAAATCAACATCTTTCTTAACATTGTCATTTTCCCTTCCCTCATCAGCACCAAAGTCCCAACCATCAAAAGTTGTCGTAGATCCTAAATCTTCAACAGAAAATATAAAATCAGGATTAAGATCTTTTGAGACTTGATTTTCTTGGTCTTCTTTATCATTATCAACAACATTATCATCACCCTTTTCAGAATTTTCTACGTTCTTCTTGCTTTTCTTTATTTTCTTCGATGTCTTTAATTTTGTTAGTTTAGTTCTTTCTACCGCTTCTATGTCTCCGTCAACCTGTTTGTTCCCCGTTTCAAGTGCCATTTCATCATCAGAATCTAAATCTGGAACATCTGATTCAGAATCTGAAATCGTTGGGATAAAATCAGTATTGAATTTTGCTTGTTCTTTCTTAATGGGTTTGGATATCTTCTTTGCCATTGTACTTCTGAAAAACCTTTTTATAATACTTTGACCTTTAGCTTGTGTTTTAAAACTAGGTAAACTGAAGCCCTAACAGATGATTGTAGTTTGAAAATTTTTTTTTGTCAAAATAGAAATATGGAATTGTAGAAAAAATAATTTTCTCGCCATGTTCCCAATTAGGGAATTATGCCAGGTTTATTTTCAAACTTTCCGTTTTTATATTTTATTTTATATTTTACTTACTCTATACTTAAAAAATCAACTGCCGATATAATGGCCTTCTCTTTTACACATACCGGTTCAATGTAATCAGTTATTAATTGTAGCTAAAGTCCAAGTTTAAGTTAGACCAGTCAATTGATTCTACCCTATTATTTTCAGAATCAGTGACAGAAAGTCGATCATTTAGGTCTAACATTTGTGTACGAATTCGAATTTCTTCTAAAGTTCTGATTTGTTTCTTCACAACATCACTAACTCCACTCTTGGAAAAAAACTTTTCAGAAACAGAAAGTTGCATCGACGTTGGTTCAAGAATGGCATTATTATTAGTGTTATCAGATTTACTATCAGCAACTAAAATTCTCAAACCATCAACCCAAATATCCTTTAATTGTCTTGTATTAACATAAAATGAGAATATAGTGCCTTTAGTGATAATTTCAATTTTATTTACATCCATTCTTTCACTTTGTATATTAATTAACCCTGTATTGCTAATATTTTGGTTTAAATTTTCAGATTCAATTGCAACAATATTACGAAATTCAATGTAAATACCATCTTTATCAAGATTAGGAGCTTGAGTAGATTTTGTTGGCCTTTTAGAAAATTCTTTGTAAACGATACTTTGAGAATTAGAGTTTAATGTTAAAAAATAAAAATGATTATTATCACTGGATTCTAAGGGATTTGATGCATGGACCCAAGACCCTTTACTTAACTGTAAAAATCTTTGATCACGAACTAGAGCAACAACCTGATTATGTATTAAATCCTCAAATGGCTTTAATTCTATTTTCCAATGTTTATAAAGGTTCTCGTTAACCGCTTTTAATTGTAATAGCTTAATTTCAGTATAATCAAAATTATTAACTTTTTCCAATAATAAAACAACATCATAATCAGATTTATCTCTGTCCTCTATATTCATTTCAGAAATAGTATCATCAAGGCCAATACTTAGCTCCAATTGATGTGCTAGCCATTCAAGAACAACATTGACCATATCAACAATTTTTTCAGTATCACCAGCAATTTTAGAAGATGCACAACTAAACAACCAACAACTTGTACTAACATTCAACAAACAAAACCATAAACAAGTATTCCAAACACCAAAAATTTTATTCAATGATTTTTTTTTTTTTGAAATTGAATCACTAACAATAGACATAAATTGTAAAATTGGGAAAGCTGATGTCATATTACATTCAATTAAAATTTTCTTCAAAGTTTTTTTCTGTTGCTTCAAGGCCCCAATAATCCCTAGCATAGATAAAATATCAATTGTTTTGTTTTTGTTTGTTGGTGTAAAAATATCATTCTTATTTAATAAAATACCAACTTCTCTTGTTAACGCACAACACTCTGACCATACGGAAATATTTGAATCAAATTTTTTGGAATCAA
The DNA here is from genome assembly GCA_030573095.1 of Pichia paraexigua. NCBI lineage: Eukaryota > Fungi > Ascomycota > Pichiomycetes > Pichiales > Pichiaceae > Pichia > Pichia paraexigua. Next base: position 10,697 of record JAJMCR010000108.1, on the reverse strand, counting down.
GCCATGTTTCTGCCAATTCCATACTGCCCCTCAAACCCGTCATACCTTCAATTTCGCCTATACCTTTTATAGTGGATAGAACACCAAAAAAGTTATTGACATATAAAGAACGGACAACACTTAATAACCATTGTTCTTCCAATAGTAAAGAATTTGATTCATTACTCACAGAACCAATAGTTTCCATCAATCTATATAAAACCTTTGCAACAAAGTCAACAATGTTTAAATTCATTCTTGCGTCTGTTAAAGTGACCCTTGAAGTTAAATTTGCAAATAATATATCACATCTTAATAAATTGCCTCTACCATCAACAGGTTCACATAAAACGTTTAATAAAACCCTAAACATACCTTGTTTTCTAGTTTTTGGTAAAACACCAGCCAAGTAAGTTAATGATATTCTTAAAATTCCACGTAATACTTCAATAGGTATATTTGGCAAACACATCAAATCAAATAATGACCTAAATAATTGAGTATCAAATAAAGTAAAAATAGTATCAGATTTTGGAACATGATCTAACATTCTAGTTAACACAATAATTTCATTTAAAGTTGTTGAACTGATCTGAAAAGAATCAGAAGAAACGGTATTGTTCAAATTAATTAAATTTTGACATAATGACGAAATATATTTAATGGAAGTTTGTTCATCCAGTTGAGCGTTATTGGGGCCCGAAGCACCATTTGTACTTTGTACAAACTTGAGCTGCTTCAGATGCTTGTGAATAGTACTGTAATCTACAGACATGTCCTAAACTTCTTTTGCGATAAGCTACTTGAAGGAGATGCAAAAGAAATAGTACCTAGAACTCGATAAAAAGATCAAATTTCTCAACGTTTTTTCCCCGAAATTAGTTTTCTAATTGTAATTGTTTATTTTTCGTTCTACTATGTTTATCTATTATAGAAAGCTGGTTTTCTTTATACATGTAATAAATTTAGTCAGTTACTTAAGGTTACACTAAAGAAATGAATTAGTTCTTCTTCTTTTTGATATTTTTGTTCCTCTTGGATCTATTTGGTTTCCGTGCCGAAGAGTTTTCCACCGTTTTGGCATCTGTTTTAGTCAGATTTGGCGTATTCACTGAATGATATTTATCAACCTCGGTATCAGGTTTACATTTTATAGTTTCAGGTTCATTACTAATTGATTCATGGGGCGCAATATCAACAATAGGTTTCTTAGTCTTTTCTGACTCATTCATAGATATTGAATATTCAGCAGGTTCAACAGTTTCAGCAGGTTCAACAGTTTCAGCAGGTTCAACAGTTTCACTTTCAATTTTTTTAATATCATCACAACCAACAGAAGTGATAATTTTATGAACAATTGAATCACCATCAATATCATCTAATTTTTCTCTAAAGAAATTCAAATCCTTAATAATTTGCAGTTTAACAATCAATATATCTTTTAAAGCAGATTTTTTTAAAATTTCATTATATTTTTCAATTAGAATCTTTTCATATTCTTCAAAAATTCTAATCATAACACTATCATACTCTTGTGTTGGTAAATACCTCTGAACGCTTCTTGCGATTGTTAATGTTTTTTTAACAATTTGCTCCATGTATAAATTAACTTTAATGTCTGAAATAGTGGTACCACTATTTATAAAGTTTGAATAGTTTAAATTTTGAATAATTGCAATTGTCGTATCTCTCATTATTGCAACTAATTTATCATAAACGTCAACAACTTGCTCACCAAACAAGCCTCTAACTTCTTCAAATTCTTTCATAATATTCTTCCTAATTTTATTATTTTCGTCCTGTGAAGTAGAACTAAAATTTGAATTTAAATTGTTACTATCAATGTCTGATAAACATGCACGTTCAACATCAGCAACTACAACACTCCAAAATCTACAAACTTCACAAGCTAACGCTAAATGTTTCGTAGTTACATGTTTTAAACCAGCAGTTTTTGTTGCTTGTGCACCTAAAACAGATTGATGAATTTTTAAATTAATTGCTTTAAGCAATTCCGGTAAATAGTTTTGTGATATAATATTACTGATATTATTTTTAAAATAATAGATTAATAGTAAGTAAGCTTTCATAGTACCTAAAATGGCTCCTACTGATGAAGGTAAAATATAGTTTTGTTGATGTAGTGTTAGAGTTTTCCTTATTTCATTACTTTGATTCGCAATTTTACTATTCTTCCCCGTATTGTTACTATTATCACTAATATCATCATTATTATTATGATACTCTTGAAAATCAAGATTCAGACCTTCAGCCCATTTCTCATTTTCAAAATTACCCTCAGAAGCCCTACTAATTAAATCTAAAATATTTTGAGATTCAATTGTTAAACCATCATCTTTCCAAACTTCCCTTTCAATGATTTCAATACATCTTTTCAAGCTATTTTTATGAAATTGTTGAATGAAAATCATTAAATGCCTATTTACTATATCTTTTAAAATTGGATCATTAATCATACCTTTTGAAACAATTTCGCATTCATTTAAAAAGCTGATATTCAATTTATAAAATCTAAGGAAATAGTTTAATGGTATAAATGAATTTTGTTGTTCTCTAATCTTAATTAATTTTGCCATCCGTCTTTGAATTGAATTAATTGATATATTAATTGAGTTTGTTACATCCAGATCCATTATAATATCAGGTTGCACTTTTAAAATTTGCTTATCAAAGTTGTTCAATGTATCAACTGATAAACTCAACAACATATTTTTATGGACTATTAGCCTTTTAAAAATTATAAAAAATTTGGTGTAATCATCAATTAACATATACTCAAATTCTTTAGGTGTCATATTCTTTACCAAATCACTTAATATTAATGCATTACTTATATTCGACGTTATGTTTGTGGATTTCGAATCATCACTTTTATTTGATGATATGTTATCATTTGTATTGTTAGTGTCAGATGGTAGGTTAGACTTAAAAATGGATTTTAATTCATTTGATAATTTTTCTTCATATAGTTTAAAAGCACTTGATAGTTCACCACATCTCGTTAAACCTTTTAAACAATTTGAGATTTTATTCTTGAAATCAGAATCATCAACACTGTTTTTACCTTGTGTACTATTATTAGAGCTACCACTAACACCACTATTACTACCATTACTATTATTTAATAGGTTTGTTAAAGTTTCAAATTGATTCAAATGTTCATAGTTTAATCTTAAATCATCAATTAAATAGTTTGAAAATAATTTTGCATAAGATTTACCAGTATCAGTTATTAAATTTGATAATAGCCTTTTCAAAGGAGATAAAGCAGGTAGTTTATTTAAGTCTTTTAATTCAAAATTCCAATTCTTAGTTAGTTCATTAACAAGCGGATGAGGCGGAACATTACCATTGATCAGAGCAAAAACAGAATCTATTAATTGGAGACATTGATCATAATTACCTTGAAAATAATTAGACTCAGCTAAATCAGATTGTTTTAAAATTGTTTTTATTTGAATTAAAACTTGATTAAATTTTTCAATATTTTGATATTTTTTAATTAAATTAATTAATTTTTTAACTTTTTCAATTTTCAGATTATTAATTTTGATTAGTTTTGAATCGGTTACCTTTAATTGATTTTTTAATAAATTTGAAGAATTTGAAATATTTTTTAAATCATCCAAAGCTGAAAAAAAGTTTTCACTTGATTTTGAAATTTCATTAATTAAATGAATTTCAATAATATCTAAATATGAAGATAGTTTCTCTTGTAATAAATCGTGATCAATCATTAATTTTTCATTATCTTCACCAGTTTTCAATTCATCATCAATCAGAGATAAGAAATGTGTATTTTCAACAACCTTGTTAAAAATTCTTGGATTATCTAATCTGAAATCTTCAATAAAATAAATATCAGGAACATTTGAAAGTTTATTATCATCCAACATTGCTTCTTGTTCTTCATTTAAACCACCTAGAGAAGTTCTGGATGATTTATTCGTTTCTAGATTTTTCAAGGAAGTTGAAGTTAATAATTTTGAAGAATTGAAATCATCATAATAATCATCAAGTTCATCTAAATATGTATTAAAATAAGAATCAGAAATACTTTCAATATGAGTTAGTTTAGTTGGAGGTATATCCTTTGAAGTTGGTCCATTGAGAGAGATTACCGTTGAGGTTGAGTTTATTGATAATAAACTTGTCGTTGTTGATTTTTTCTTATAGTTCACATTTTTAACCAGATTATGAATTGAATTAGGTATATTGGCAATTAAAGATTCTGTGGAATCTAAAAGTATTGTTGAGTTATTATTTATAAAAGAATGATCATTATCTAAATCATTAAAATCTAAAACTGTTCCTTCAGCATCTGTTGTACTGTCATGATTAAGGTCGTTACTAACCGAACTATTTAAAAAGGACGACGAAACAATTGATACATTAGAGAGTGAGTCTGAACGTAAATGTACGTTTTTGTCTCCCAAATAAGCCATTGATACAAATAAAGAAATATGGATATTGAGCTAAACAAATGGAAATGAAAGTTTTTTGTAATTCCAGCCAATATTATAGATGAATTTATTAATTCTTACATACAGTAGTACATTTATATTTCAATATTCATGTTGTGGAATCCACACTGTAAATTGATCGCAAAAAAACGGCACCGCCACAAACAGCAACACACCGCCACAAATTGCCTCATTTAGAACTCTCCTGTACCACTGGGCTACAAGAGCAAAAAAAAGACTTCTTCAGCGGTTCGAACCCCGAGGGCGACAAAAATACTTTATTTCTGGAACCTTCCTTTTTTTCCTTTTTCCACTAATTTGCCACGTAGCACTTGACGTGTTCGTTTCGTGTTTGGTTTCATAACAACTTTACTTAAGGACACGAATTTCTTCCATCTTGGCGTAGGTTGCTTTGACTTGCCCTACAAATTCTTGCATTCTTTCTTTTGTTTTCACTGAACATCCAATTTAATCACAATGTTGACATTTAAGAAGTCACCATTTGCAATCACTGCATTCTTTATTTATGCAGTGTTTTTAGTGCTTTTACCCTTCGCCTCTCAAAATTTAGCTCATGCTGATTCGGAAAATTATGGTACTGTTATTGGTATAGATTTAGGTACGACTTATTCATGTGTTGGTGTTATGAAGAATGGTCGTGTTGAAATCTTAGCTAATGATCAAGGTAATAGAATTACTCCTTCTTATGTTGCCTTCACTGATAATAATGAAAGATTAGTTGGTGATGCTGCAAAGAATCAAGCAGCTTCTAATCCTTTTAACACAGTTTTTGATATTAAGAGATTAATTGGCCAAAGATTCACAGATAAAATCATTCAAAAGGAAATTAAACATTTACCATATAAGATTATTGATAACAGCGATAGACCTGTTGTTCAAGTTGAATTTAATGGTGAACAAAAAGAATTTACAGCTGAAGAAATTTCTGCAATGATTTTAGGTAAAATGAAATCAATTGCTGAAGATTATTTAGGCAAAAAAGTTACTCATGCTGTCGTTACTGTCCCAGCTTATTTCAATGATGCTCAAAGACAAGCAACTAAAGATGCAGGTACAATTGCTGGTTTAACAGTTTTAAGAATTGTTAATGAACCAACTGCTGCTGCAATTGCTTATGGTTTAGATAAAGGTGATGAAGAAAAGCAAATTATTGTTTATGATTTAGGTGGTGGTACTTTTGATGTTTCATTATTATCAATTGCTGGTGGTGCTTTCGAAGTTTTAGCAACTTCTGGTGATACTCATCTTGGTGGTGAAGATTTTGATTTTAGAGTTATAAGACATTTTATTAAAACTTTCAAGAAGAAGCATGATATTGATATTAGTAAGAATCCAAGAGCTTTAGCTAAATTAAAGAGAGAAGTTGAAAAGGCAAAGAGAACTTTATCATCACAAATTTCAACTAGAATTGAAATTGATTCATTTGTTGATGGTGTTGATTTCTCTGAACCTTTAACAAGAGCTAAATTTGAAGAATTAAACATGGAATTATTTAAGAAAACTTTAAAACCTGTTCAACAAGTTTTAGATGATGCAAAGGTTAAGATTAGTGAAATTGATGATATTGTTTTAGTTGGTGGTTCAACAAGAATTCCAAAAGTTCAAGAATTATTAGAAAAATTCTTTAATGGTAAGAAGATTTCTAAAGGTATTAACCCTGATGAAGCTGTTGCTTATGGTGCAGCTGTTCAAGCAGGTGTTTTATCCGGTGAAGAAGGTGTTGAAGATATTGTTTTAATTGATGTTAATCCTTTAACTTTAGGTATTGAAACAACTGGTGGAGTTATGACAACTTTAATTAAAAGAAATACCCCAATTCCAACTAAAAAATCACAAATTTTCTCAACTGCTGTTGATAACCAAAATGCTGTTTTAATTCAAATTTATGAAGGTGAAAGAGCAATGGTTAAAGATAATAATTTATTAGGTCAATTTGAATTATCAGGTATTCCCCCAGCTCCAAGAGGTGTTCCACAAATTGAAGTTACATTCACCTTAGATTCTAATGGTATTCTGAAAGTTTCAGCATCCGATAAAGGTACTGGTAAATCTAATTCAATTACTATTTCTAACGATAAATCAAGATTAACTCAAGAAGATATTGATAGAATGGTTGAAGAAGGTGAAAAATATGCTGAACAAGATGAAGAATTGAGAAAGACAATTTTAGCAAAGAATGAACTAGAAAACCAAGCTCATAACTTAAAGAATCAAATTAATGATGAAGAAAGTTGGGGTGCAAAATTAGATGATGAGGACAAGGAAACTTTATTAGAAGCAATTGAAGAATCTTTAAGTTTTATTGAAGAAAATGGTGAAACTGCATCATTAGAAGAGTTTGAAGAAGAAAAGGAAAAATTAATGAAAATTGTTAATCCAATTGTCTCCAAATTGTATGCAGATAGTGGTGCATCAGCTGGTGATGCGTTTGAAGAAGACGAAGAAGACGAAGACGATTGGGATCACGATGAATTATAGATTACTTCCTAACCAGTTTTTTAATCACATTATTATTTTATAAATCTTTTGTTTCTCTGTATTATGATGTATTTAAACTAAAAATTAGTATTTAATGTAAAAAATTGAATAAATTCGTGAATGAATATGATTTTCCCATCAAGGCTAATAATAATAATAATGCCAAAAAAAAATCTCATTTTCTTATTTTTCAACTTTAATGATTAATAGATTTTAGGAGGTCGAAGGTTATATAGGTTATTTAGCTGTAACTACAAACTCATAATTACACAAGTTCCGTATTCTCCGTTTAAAAGAAAAAAACTTATAACAAAGATAATTTTTTGATATACTTGCTGGTATCCTCGATCTACATTGTGTTATTCTCTAGATAAGTAGTATCATTCAAATATATATATACATTTCAAACGTAAACATGTCAGATTCAACTAACGACGATTCAAAATCAAAATCATTAGAGATTGAAGAACCAATAGAACTTCGATTAAAACCACAACATTCTACATTCAATTTCCCCAATGGTGAAAATAGTGATATAGGGTTCTATCATAGTGGTAAAGCAGGACATAGTGTGTATACAGAAAAAACATTAGACCCTGAGGTTATTGAAAGGGAACATAAAAGAGAAGAAGAAATCAATAATGAATATAATAAAACACATGAACAAAATAAAAAGCCTAAACCTGATTCTATTCAAACAGTTAATGTTAGAGAACTATTGATAAATATAAATAATTTAAATAATTTATCTGATATAAGTGGAACAGAATCAATGGCAATTCTGTCATTATTTACTAATGAATTGATTTGGATAACTGAAAATTTAGAAAATGGTAAATTAACAAATCAAGTTGTATCTGATAATTTATTTAATGATGAATTATTTAAGTCAGTTTTAGATAATTTTAATTTTAATACAGATAATAATAATGAACATAATTCAGAAAATAAAACAGAAGTAAGTAGTGAATCAACTGAAGTTACTAATATTTTAAAACCAATCATCAATGAAATAATAGATAAAAGGGATAGATTAGTGGATTCAAAAAGATTAGAATTAATCTCAAAATCTCAAGAAGAATTAGGAGTTTCACTACGTAAAAGTTCTAAAATTTTATCAAACTTTGAAACGGATCTCAAATATTCAGTCGATGAAAAAGACTTAGAAGAATACATTGAGAATTATGTTGGTGAATATGAAAAATGTTCGAATGATGAAGAAACTGTTAACTGTTTAGCAAAGAAATTTTATCTTAAAGCAGCACCAAAAATGGAATTAAATAAATATATTGATAGGATAAATTCAAATTTAGAAATCAGTGGGGCGGTTGGATTATGCGCTGGTTGGTTTTTATTTAAATTCATATTCAATGTAAAGTGTAATGAAAAATTAAGTGATGGGATCAACAATTTTAAGGGTTTAAAAGGATCAAAGGAATTGATAAATTGGGGAAGCAGATCAATACCTTTGACTTTGGGAAGCTCATTTTTAGTTAAAAATAATAATGATGATGATAATGGTGCTGATGATGATAGTGTTACTGAAAATTTAGAGGCTTGTTTAATGGATAATTCATTTAGTTCGATACATTCTACAAATTCTACCAACTCAATAAATTCAACGAAACAAATTAAAATGTCAAGTGTTAGCAAACTTAACGCTTTCAGATTAATTTTAACATGTATTCGAATATCAAGTAAGTTGATAGAAGATAAAAATTTTAAGCAGCAATATTATTGTAAAGTTACAGGATTGCAGAAACTTGAAGATTTGTTTAGGCTGGAGCTTGCGTTGGGTTATGGGCTGGATTGGGAACTATTCACCAATGAGTATACATTATGGAGATATTTATTTCATATGCAAGCTTTTGTGAAAGGGTGTGATCGTCTTAGACAGATTGTAAGTAATAACTAGTGTAAAAATGTGTACAGTTTGTTGAAACATCAATATTTCTAAGTATCAAACAAAGTTCCAAACAATAGAGAAACCCTCAATTTGCAGGAATCGTAGCGAAAAACCGGAAAAGTATAAAAGCTGGGCGTTTTGCTGTTTCTTTTTCACAATAGTTCCAAAGGTTTTACAAACTAAATTTTTTCTTTTTGTAAGCGCAGTTGGTCACAGTAAAGGTACTGTGATATTAGCTGTTCTTATTAAGTGGGTAATATGTTTGTGAGATGAATCGATAGTGATGAATTTTTGATTTCTTATATGTTTTTTCTGGCATCTCTAATGTTAGGGCAGCATAATTGTTGTTCAATGAATACAACCTTTGACTCTTATCTGATACGATTCATCTCATTTCTATTTAGTTTATTATTTTACTTTTTTTTAACTATTCGTATTGTAAACATTTACACAACTAAATTATCCATTTATTGACAGGTATTTATCAACTTCTTTCAGTAATAGTTTTCTTTCAGTGATTGAATGTATTAATTACTGATTCTGGTTAAACTAATTGAGATTTTCATTATGAATTTGAGCAAAATAAAAGTTTTTGAATCTATTTTTAAAGGTCTAAATTCATCACTTTTTGTTCTTGCAATATTTAAGCATTATCAGAATAATTATTTTTCTATTGCAATTAATTCAATTAAATCTTCCACTGAATATAGTTTTGATTATTATTAATATTCAAAAAATTAGTCATTGTTACCTATGGTACCCAAAGATCACCTCCACCTCTTCTAGCAAAACTATCAGCAGAAACTACGTGTGTTTTACCTGGCTCATAAGGTTCCAATGGTGTATTTGATGATTCAACATTAGTAACTTTCTTTTTATTCTTATTTCTATTTCTTGACCTTGACTTCTTGTGTTCTACTTCATCAGACCGATCCTTTTTGTTATTATTGGTTTTCTTTGAGCTCTGTTTCTTGAACTTTTTTTTGTGTTCTTTTTTCTTTAAGTTTTCTACTGTTGAATTAACAAGCTTACCAGAATCCGGATCAAACAAAACGTCAGACTTTGAGATACCTGAGAAATTATCAAAGTCATTTTGAACTTCGTTTAATGTTTTAACTGAAAGTCCAAAACTCTTTAACCAAATTGTAGTAGTTGTATCTTCTGAAATAATACTCCAATTAATTCTTTCTGAATCCTTTAGATGTTTATTTTCAATATATTGTTTTTGAATACATGATCTAATAAGATATTTTAATCTAAGTGGAACAACGGCTTTTTCATCATCATTTTCATCTTTATTAACATTAATATTATGGATGTCACCAGAAAATGATGTATCATTAAAATCCATAGACATTAAATTATCATGGTTTTTAGTCATATTAAATGTACCTGGAATATTATTACCAAAAACACCAACAACTTTTTTCTTTTGGTCATGATTAAATTGACCCTTAGACGATGACCCATTGATCGGTTTTGGTAATTGTGAAAGTAATGGTGTTGTTCTACGATAACCTGATGCAATTTTCCAATCTGGTCCTATATTACCTTCATCTTCTAAAATAAAAATTATTGATGGCTTCTTCATTCTACTTTCTGTTCGCAATTGATTATTATTTGACTTTAAAGATTTCATCATATTATAACTTTCAAAATCTGTATAGTCGTCAAAATTATCATTATCACTGTTGTCTTGTTTATTCATTAAACTTTTTGGACCTAAATTGGAAATTTTGCTATTAAGACTCAATTTACTGTCATCACTATCACTATCACCATCACCATCACCATCACCATCACCATCACCATCACCATCACCATCACCA
>JAJMCR010000107.1:0-20101 GCA_030573095.1 Pichia paraexigua | reverse complement strand
AACAACAACAACAACAACAACAACAACAACAACAACAACAACAACAACAACAACATCAACATCAATACTATCAGCAACGTCAATATAAACAATATCAAAATCAAATGTCTTCAATGCCAAATCAACAGCGAAGTGCTTATATGAACAAACCTAAACCATATATGATGATGGGTCAAATACCTGCTAGCAATAATTCAATGAACATGAACATGAATATGAATAGGAATATGAAAAACCAACATTATAATGGAAATCAAATGAATATGGCTATTAAACAATATAATCCAAATCAGTCATTTCACATATTAAATCCATATGCTCCAAATTCATCAAACGTTTTAAACCAAAGATCAAATCATAGTAATTTTGTACCAATGAAATATAGGGCTCGTGGTAATATGCAAAATTTACCAGCTTCAAGTTTCGGTAATGATGGTCCTTATTCTGGTTTCAGGTAAAGCAGTTTATTTCTCTAATTACTTTCATCATTACTTTTAGTATTAACAATTTTTTTACCTTTTTATTATTTTCAATTTTTCTCCAATGCTTTTTACCTTTCATTTATGCTCTTTTTTAAAGCTTTTAATCGGATTAGATACAAATGTATTATTCCATTTTATATTTTCATAAGATATCTTGCGTTAATAACTTTGCGTTTTATATTTTATATTTTTTATCTTAGATTGTAGATTTTAAATTTTAAATTCTAAAAATAATTATATCAAAAATTATATCAAAAATTATATCAGTTGAGAAAAAGTAATACTATAGCAGCATAAAGTAGTTATCAGCTCTACTGTGCAATAGCTTATCGCCACGAGTCAGACTAGTATCAACTTTAATTTCATTATTTCTTGTGTCTTGGGCTCTAGTTTGTGAATGTTCCGAATCCTGTAAACTTTCATCCAATTCATCATTATTTGAGAGATCTTGCGTCATTTGCTTATCATTCATCATTTCAGTGTTATCACCAACATTATTGTCTTTATTATTAGCTGTATTATCATGAATATAGTGGTCGACTCTTTTAGGTTTAACCAATAATATCATTAAAAATAAGATGATCAGTAAAATTAGAAATAGAACGATTTTACATTTTCTTGTTTGCTTCTGATAACTTTCGGCTTTATTCAACTGTTTATGTGCATCTTGAACATTTTCTGTTGTTCTATCCAAGTTGTATTCTATATTATCTAATATGGTACCTTGATCAATAACAATATTTTCTAATTCTTTGAATATTATACTAATTTCAACAACATTTTGAGATATTTTATAAATTTCTCTTTCTCTTTCCAACAGGTATTGTTGATCATCAATAAGTTCTTTTTTGTTAATCTGTAATTGTGTTTGTGTTGATTCAATTTGTTTACTACTTTCAACCATTGCATTTCTCGAATAACTTTCAATATCATTTCCTGTGTTATTATTACTGTCAAGCTCATCTTTCTTTAAATATTTTATATATTTACCTTGCATCTCACGAAATTCTCCACTAAGTTCTTGTGATACAACTGCAAATTTCTTTTTTAGATTGGATATTAAAATTCTTGTACCATTAGAATTATTTGATGATTTACTAATATCAGAATAATAATGCTGTGATTTTTCTTGTTGAATTATTAAAACTTCATCTAATTTTTGCAATTCATTGATAACTTTATAGATCATTCTCAATTCTTCTGTAATTCTATTTGACAATTCATTTACTATTGTCATTTCACTTTGAACAATATCATCATCAAACTGTGGTAATAAGACTTCTTTATACTTTTTACTTAATTGTTTCATATTTTGTTTGATTCTATTAGTTAAATCATTACCTTTATTTTCAATTCCTTGAATTATATTAGTATAGTTGTCATTGTTGTTTTGAAAATCATCCAATTCAATTACATCTCCGGATTCATCAATATTTAGTAAACCCTCTTCTTCTTGTCTTAAGTTATTGAATCTTTCACTAGTATTGATAGATTTTTTAACATCACTTTTATTCAAATAATGAGGGAACGTTTTCCTATAAGCCAAATAAAGGTTGGTTCTGTCTCTAAACATGTTGGGTTGTTTAAAATGCAAAGCTGTTTAGGAAAAGGCCCGGTCCGGGACTAGGAACATGTCAGTTCATCATCAATCTAATCATCAATAATACTTTGAAATTGCGCGTTAACGTTTTACTGTACAAAACTATTTACTGTACATTTACAGATTGTTTTCAGGTGTGAAATAAACTCCAGGTGCCATCAAAATATATCTATCCATGGCTTCTCTGAATCTATTTTTATATTGTTTTGGAGTTATGACTGTAGGTTCTTTGCCAACACCACTGTTACCAACCAATCCCTTTTCCTTAACCCAACTTTCCAATTTTTTGTCCCAAGTAAATGTACGGATACAATCGATAATTCCAACAACCAATTCATCCTTTGAATTATCAATTCCTACGACTAATGAATAGTCCATAACATTCATCTTTTCCAAAAATAACGTATCATTCCATAATGATGATTTTAAAAATTTCTTGTCGTTTTGTTTAATAAATAAGGGTGATTCATAAATATACTCAACCATATTTTCATCTAACAAAACTTCGTTCTCTTTTCCCGTTTGCTCAACATGTCTATTTCTCATTGACCCTTTCAAATCAAATATTCTATCTATTTTTCTATCATAAAATAAATTTTCCATAATTAGAATATCAATTGAATATGATTTTGCATTTGGTAGTGTACTTTTTACTTGAATTTGGTAGAATCCGAATATCTTAACTAATACACTAGGTAAATCGTGAAATAAAACTTGTGAAAAATATTCAAAATATGCAGGTGCAAAATGAACGAATGCCTCCAATTCTGCTTTACTTAATTCTTTAACAATGAATCTTTGATCCAACGTTTTTAAGAATGTTGAACCACTTTTACCACCTGTGGAATCCCACTTGACACATCTAGCTAAACTTTCAATATAATTCCCATTAACACCACATTTTTCTCTTAAAGCATCAAATTGTTGAGTGAAAAATATTTTGCACAGAATATTTGAAAATCCTTCTTCCAGTTGGTACTGTAAATGAAATCCTTTTTTTAGCATGTTATTTTCCAGCTCTTGATCAATTTCAGGTTCCATTTTTTTTTCTTTTTCATTATGCTTACAGTTATCTTGGGTATCACTATTAGCTGCCTCTTGAATGTTATTACTTAAATTTTCATCATTATTATTCTCATCAATAATGCTTCCATTTGAATCGAATGCTTTTAATTTGGACTGGTAATCATTCGTTGATAAACAAAATGCAATAATTGAACTTGGTTCATCCTCTCTAACGATAATATCAGAATCCACAAAAATATGTTCGGATGAATTCAAAGGATATGATAGCGGTTCCCAAAGTGTTGCAGATCTATCAGCCCAAAAGTTAGTTAATGATTTCAATAACGAGATTTTTTCAGGTTGGACATCTTTATCTTTATCTTTATCAATTTCTTTTTTAGACTCTTCAATCGATGGTTGTAACTCTTGTAAATTAGAATTCGAATTAGTAGAATCAGTTTTAGTGTTTTTATAAGATGCAGCATTAACTGCATCACTTGCACTATTATAAATTTCAATCCTGGGTTTCATACTGCTAACTTTAGGGGTATATTTATTAAAATCATTAATTTTTTGCTTTTCTAATTCTCTTTGATCAAAATATTCTTGTGTGTCAAAAAATTTAGTAAGTTGTTTTACTTTACCTTCGTCTAAAGATTCACCAATAGATTTATTTGGTGGAATCCAGATAAAGTCATCACTTTGTTTATTCTTTAATTCATCAATTCTATTGAGAATCAATTGACTTTTTTGTTTCTTGATTTCTGTGGGATTTTCTTGAGTAGTTAACTTTTCATGGGAAGTTTCAAAATCACTTCTTGAATCCAATGACTTGGTATCTGCATCTTCTGCTTTATTACCATCATCTTCAGCATCAGCTTCAATCTCCTCTTCAGATTCACTTTCGTCTTCATCTTTACCAGCTAAACTCTTAAATAATCTATCTAGCTGAAATGCTGTAATTGTTTTAACATCTTTTTCACTAGGTAAAAAGGCCTTGGCAAATGATTGAAATTCTTGATTCCAAAAACTCGATAGTTCTTGAACCTCTCTAACGACTGTATTCAATCCTAAATGTTCATTTAGCTCCGAGTTTTTATAAATAGTTGTTAGTAATAGATCAATATCACGTCTTTGAGCTTCAAGTTTATAATTCAATTCCGTCAAGAAAGTATTTGCCTTTGCAACTTCTTCAGAATTTAAATTCGTACCATCAAGTTTAATTCTTGCTAAACGATTAGATACTGAGTCAAAGAATTTATTGCTTTTTACCTTAATATCATTGAAATAATCTAATTTAATCTTGTAGTCATAAACTGGATTCCAAAGTAGTTGAAATCTTGGAACAATTAACTTCAAATTATCAATCCTATTATATTCCATACGAATTTCAAAATTTTTATAACTAAAATAATGAATATAATCCTTAAAAAAATCAAACTGTGGATTATTAACACTACATTGACAGTTATTATTATTATTCAATATTTTAAAATCATATGAGTTATTGAACCAAAAAATTAATTCTAAAAATTTTTCAAATGAATATTTGTATGAAACATCATTTAATGGCAAAAGAGGTGTGGAATTAAGACAACATTTGCATGTACTCCAATTCATAATACTATTTGATGTGACTTTTGAACCATTCGATTCAATAAAAATATCAATTTTTCCATGATCATGAACATATGATCTGTAATGATCCTTCAACGGTAATTGACAAGCATGATCACATAAATTATTGGCTGTAAGACAAACTGTTTCAATAAACTGACCTAAGCTAAAACTATTTCCCCAATAAAAGTCCATTATTTGAACATCTGGTCCAATACAAGGTGTAGAATTAGATTTAGAGATTAATGAAAACAGAACAGCAATTCTCTGGTTATAATAAGGATCAAAATATGATAATTCTCTACTCCTCCAAAACTGATCCCACTTTTTATTATATACTTCAGTTTCAACTTTGAATGATCTATCTTTATATTGGTAAACAGCTTTAACTAACTTTATTAAATCATCGTTATCAACAATATTAAAATTTTCAATTTGAAATAAATGTTTCATTTTTAATCTATCATCATTTGAAGCTAATTCAAATGATTTGAAAATAGCATTGTTTTCTTCAATATTCAAACGGGTATCCTCTATTTGCTTTAAAATTAAAGGTTTTTCAAACTTTACCCAAGGTGAAGTACTAACTAATCTTTCATCCATTAATTTCCCAAAATCTCGATATGATTTATAGTTATATGAATACAAAGGAGTCAAATTTTCTGAATTTATAATTTTAACTTCATTACTATCATCAACTTTTAAACATTTATCTCTCAAAAAACTTGATTCTAGTTTAATATTTATGAAAGTATAAACCATAATTAATAAACACCCTTTAACTTTTGTTAATATATCATCACTTTTATCCCGTAGTAAAATAGTCAAACCAATTTTATTTGGACAACCATCAAACAAAAAATATGTTCTGATAATATTCTCAAACTTAAAATTTAAGACTTTAAAAATGCCACAAGTACCTAGTCTTGGTTTCATAGCTAAAATATCAATTGAAGTTATGATAGTTGAATCCGTGAATTTGGACAATTTGATAAGATTATTTAGTTTACAGTCAGGAGCGACTGAAATTCCACAATCCGCAAATAGTTTTAAGGCTATACCATTGATTGAGTTTGAAGACAAAACTATTGTTGGTTTGAGATTTAGAATTCTATCAACTAATTTTTTAATATATTGATCATGTTGTGCAATAATTGATTCTAAGCTTTGAAAATGATGTCTATTATCAATATCTTGGTCATATTCAATTGGAAAAGTAATAAGCATAATTTTAGGGTTGTCAATGGTTGATGGCATGGTTTTCACCGGCAATTTTTTGGAGAACACAATGCCTTCAATTATCTTAGTATTCTCTAAACTAGATCCAACAATTTTTTTGACTTTGAAAAAGTTAGAAAAGTTGGGATTTGAATCATTTGAATTATCAACGTTCTTTAGATAAACTTCACTATTATTAAATTTTTTTAGAGATTTTATCAGGATAGTTGTCCATTCTTTATAATTTTCAATGTTTCTATCAATTAATAGTTCATTTAACAAGATCATTGCATAATTTTCACCAATCTTTTGAAAATCATCGGAAAACTGAATAGTTTGGTTGACATCAAAATTATTATTATTTCTATTACTTATTGGAACCGAAAAATTTCTTGATAATAATTTTCTACATTTGTTTCTATTGCTTAATATCCTTCGTCTATTTGATTTATTGTTATAAATAATTGAATTTACCGCACTACTTGAATTAGGTTTTTTGGGAGTTAAAAATTGCGGTGTGATATTTGTATTATAATTATTATTTGAATTTAGACTGATATTTCGAGAAAAATTACCATTCTGAGAATCTGTAGATTTAGGCCAGCTAAATTGATGATTATTCATTAAAGAAATAATCTCATTTTCGTCTTCGGATGAATCATTTTGATTATCAGTGTCGCCTTGGTTTGCAGTTGATGATGTAATAAAAGATTTTTTAGAGTTTTTTTTCTTAAAAGTATCAATCTCCACAGTTTCTCCAACTCTCGTTGTTGGAATTGCCATCATAGGTGGTGATAATGGTAATGTTAATTGATGATGACTTTTACCAGATTTTCGAATGTTTGAGTTCTTTTTATTATTGTCAATTTCAGGATTCTCATTACTATTAATTTCTGATGAATTATCTCGTATTGTCAAATTACCAAGTTCATTTCTAACCAAATCATTATTTTTTCTTGAAGTATTCATATCTAGTTCTTCTTCTTCATCTTCACTGGAAAAATAATCGTCATCGTATTTATCTGCTAAATCATTACACAGTAAACAAACTCTCATATTTCCATTATAATTGAATTTCTTACCATCAATAAAAGTGGTACAACCTGAACAGAAAATCTTACCACAAATTCTACAATGATGCTTTCTTACAAATGTTGTAAATTTTCGATCACAAGATCTACATTTACTTGCAGATGCATCATCTAACCAATAATCCCTTCCAATTCCAGTTGTTCTATTTGAATTTGATGAGTTTTTTTTATTCAAATTCAGTGGAAATTTCAAACTGAAACTTGAATCAGTATCATAGTTAATTTTGGTATTATTTCTTCTTTTACTGTTGTTAAGTAAAGCAAATCTAGATAAATTGTTCTGTATTGATGGTTTACTGATATCCGTTGATTGAGGTTTATAAATATGGAGTAAGTTTGAAATCAACAGCTCTGAAGTTGACTGATCAATTTCGTTTTCGTTTTCGTTTTCGTTATCATTATGATTATCACGAGAATGATTACTATCTGTATCACTTGTATAAGTCAAAGTTTGATCATTATCTAAAGCACTGGTATTTGATTTTGATGTTGAAATGGATGGATATGAGGTAAAATTAATTAAATGAGTTGTTGATGATGATGGAGTGTTATCAAACAGCCCCGGCATAATCAAAATTATATTTTTTCAATTAAAATAAAACGTAATTGATAAATTTTAGTACAATGAATAATAATTTCTGATATACACATAACATGATAAAAATGCAACAATTTTTGTTTAATCTAGTTCTTCAAATAAGGCGACGCGTCGGTCGATATTACAGGTTTATTTATGTGGTATGATGTGGAAGATGTTTTAGCTATAGAGGTAGAATACATAAGGAAATAGAGAAGTCTATATTGACCTTTTCAATCAAAAACTATTTTTTTGTTGGCTTTAGGCACTTCGTTTACTACTTGTTCATCGGTTTTTGATGAATTAGAGACTGATGGAGTTTGTTCATCTTCAAAAAGTGGTGGCAATCCTCTTAAACTTCTTTGTAATCGATTTAATTGTGATAGAACCGTTGGATTTATTCCGCTGTAACCATCAATTGGAGCAGATGTAAGTTTGGTTGAGTTTGCATTGAATGGATGGTTGTTGATAAAACTATCAAGATTGGATAAAACTGTTTCATCTTGTAAGAAAGTCTGTGATTGTATAATTTTAAAAAGGGTTGGATTTGTTGTATCATCTTTGATAGCTCTAAATCTGTGGCTTTGTTTAGACATTGTGTGCTGATGTGTATGCTTGTCTGACCAAGTGGATTAACATAAATTCTTTTCAGTTTTGAAAAGATTTTTTTTACGGAACAGCAAAAATGAAAAATGAAAAAAAAAAATAAAAAAATTCCAGAAATGGAAATTCATTCGAACTCCTATCATTATAGCCATAAACAATACTTTAAAACTAGTAAAATTACTGGCTTTACAAGTTATCTGAAATGTGATTATAGATTACATACTATTCGCAACGATTGGATGCGCAAATGCGACTGTTAAGCCTGATGTTAAACAACAGTAATTCTTCTATTTATCTTAGTATCTTTTTCTACGTTCAAATCAAACACTTGAACTTTTATTCCTTACTGGCTATTATTTTGAAAATATTTAAATATTATGGTGAATTATGTTTTAAAGGTGATATTCAGTATTAATTTAATAAGCATTATTGTGATTTTAGGTATTAATCAAATAATAATTTGAGTCTATAAACAGGTGATCTTATACAGAGAATTCAAAATAAAAATAAGTTTGATTCTAATATGACAATATGAAAAAATAACTGGCCGTCATTTTGTTATTTTTAATTATGAAGATATATGGAGTTAATCTGTAAGTTAATGAGTTAAAAACCAACGTCCCTTTTCAAATCTTCTTTTAACAATTTGTCTACCTGTACGAGATTTCATCCTAGATAGAAATCCTAATCTTCTCTTTCTTTTCAAAGTATTTGGTTGGTATGTATTACCTCTGTTACCACCTCTGGAGCCGAATCTTTGTTGCATGAAAAGACCGGAAACAGACATTATACCTGGAGCAGATAAAGACACGTTGGAACACGCAACAGTTCTAAGTGCGGCAAAGGATGATTTGACAATCGCAAACATGGCTGGCTAAATGTGTAGGGAAATAATAAACCAGACAAACAAAAGGAAAAGTTGAACAACTTCATCAACAATTCCAAGATTGAAAATTGAAAATGGAAAATGAAAAATTGGTTCTATTCGCTGACATGAATTACTGATAGATATGTACTGTTATAGTTGTACTACTTTTTGTGTGTTTATTTAATTAGCGGGTCTATGGTATATATCTAAGATGTCGGTATTTGTATCTTTGGTGTTCTACTCTTCTTTAATGGCAGTGATGTCCTTTTTAGCAGGATTGCCGTCTTTTTGGATTCTGGCTAAGTCTCACGCAACCCTGCCTCTGATGATTCAATTGACTTCAGGATTGCTTCTTTCATCTTGTCTTAATTTGGTATTACCTGAGGCAATCAACAACTTATCACGTGAAAATTTGGAGTCTTCTTCTTTTGGTGCCCAATTGTTATTGGGGTTTATTGCATTGTATTCAATTGAAGTTTTTTCGTCTTCATTTTCCAAATATATCCAAAATAAAATATTTGGTAATAATTCACAATCATTAAACTTAGATGATGATCTATCTATTAATAGTGAAATACATGCTAATTTCAATCTATCTTCTGTTAAATATTATTTATTATCTGTTGTCTCAAATTCAGTAACGTTGGGTTTATTATTACACTGCTTAACTGATGGGATAATCTTAACCACTTCTTTATTATCAGAATCTTCAAATATTGATTCTGCTAACGGCCCAAGTTCTTTTTTGATTATTTTGGCATTGTTCTTACATAAATTACCAACTTCTTTTTCTTTAACTTCGATTTTATTAAATGAACAATTAAGTCATTCAGTTGTGTTATTTCATCTATTTTTATTTTCCATTTCTGCCCCAATCGGTGCCTGGTTAACCTATTTTTTGACTAATATCTTTGATATATCAAATTCAGATAATTCAAATTCTTTTATTTTACTGTTCAGCACTGGTGCATTTTTATATGTCAGTTTTCATACATTCATTTCCTGTCATAAACATGATCCTGATAACGATAATAATAAACTAGATAATACTGACTCTCCAGTTAATTGGAATTATCTTATTACAATTATTGGAATGATTATACCACTGTTAGTCGGGTTTTTACATGATTAACTTAAACTTTTTTTTATATTTACACACATTCTGTTTTACGACTCCAATTTTTTTTCTTAACTTTTGCATTATTATTTAATTTATTCTCTACGTATACGTTTTCTCATTAACCATTCATCTTTTTTACTTAAAATTTGATCAGTATTATTAGGACGAACTCCACCATTTTTATCTAGAATTTTAACAAGAATGCCACCATCAACTTCTTTTTCCGTTTTACCTTTTAATTCTCTTAATTTTTTCAATCTCTCTTCTCTTTTTTGTTTTCTTTTTGACTTATTTAATTTCATTTCTTCTTCGTTATTATTGAAAATAATTTTTTGATTCTTTTTATTTTTAATTTCATCATCTTTATTTGAAAACTCAAAAGTATTTAACAACTCTTCTGGTAATTCATCGGGTATTTCGTCCTCTAAATTATTTAATTCTTTTCTTTGGTTTTCCAATTCCTTAATTTCTTTTTCTAACTTTGCAATCTTCCTTCTTTCTTCAATTTCCTTATGTTTAGCTTTAGCTTCATCTCTTTTCTTTTTTAATAAAACTGCTTCCTGTTTTTGCTTTTCTAAAAACTTTTTACGAGAGACAGACACTGTTTCTTCTTCTGGTGCATCATCACTATCACTTCCATTATCCTCTTGATGTTGGATTAATGGTTTCTTAGCTATAGCTTGCTGCTCTATTAACTGATTATTAACGCCATGATCATTCTCATCAAATGTTTTATAAGATCTTGTTTGGACCATTATTAGTATTTATTTACTTATTATCTAGCAAAATTATAGATACTTCTATGTCTACAAAAGATTATTTTTGAAAAAAAATGAACCAAAAAAAAATTTTAATTTTCAATTTTGCTTCAACATTAAAAATTAAAAATTCATTAAAGAAAATCAAAATCAAAATCAAACCAAAACCCTAAACCTAAAATTACTCTGAAATTTGAGTACAACCCATCAATGAGTATTACCGTCAGATTTCTGAACGTTGATATAATTTCTTTTTGATTGCACGGGAGGAGCAGTGGGAAACATTTAACCAACAAAAGATATTGTCCCTAAGGAATATTAATCGTTCATATTTTTAGTGGAATAAATAATAAAACATACAATACTTGATAAAATTAAAGTCAAAAATATAAACCAAAATCGAACTAGAGTTAAATTTGCAATCCAATCTTTATAACACTTATTATTTGAAATCAAGTTGTCATTACAAATACTCCCATAATGACCATTTGGATTCGCTTCAACGTCAATATCGAAGTCATCATTATTTTGCCGAGCTAACAATAAAGATTTTGAATTACCGTTTACAGGATAAATGGTTTTTGAAGATCCAGTAACAAATCTTGATTGATCGGTTTCAGTAATTACCTTATCAAAATCTTTGTTTCTTATTTGTTCGTACGGTTTCACTTGGGTTGCTTTTTTTGCAATTGGAATGGTTAAAACAGATTTGATGGACTTACTATTGGTTTTTTTTGATTGATTACTCATAATTTGGATTTTATTTAAAAAGATATTAAGACAAGAAATATAAAAGAGGAAAAGAAATTGAATAACGAAAAGTAAATTAAGAAATAAAATAGGGCAAAACCTCAGACATAATTTTAAACTGAACAATACCCACCATCTACAATAATATCTGTACCGGTTGTATAGGAACTTGCATCACTTGCAAGATATACATAAGCACCTGTGAGTTCTTTTGGGGATGCCATTCTACCTAATGGTGTCATTCCACACCATTTGTCAAGTAACTTTGGATCCATCAACTTGGTTAACTTTGTTTTAACATAACCAGGTGAAACACTATTTACTCTAATCCTACCATCACCAATTGAAGCCCATTCAACTGCCAACGATTTAGCCATTTGTCTAACACCGGCCTTTGCAACATTATAAGGAGTTTGTAATTGAGGTACATTAACAACATGACCAGACATTGAAGCAGTTAAAATTAAAGAACCAAAACCTTGGTTTTTGAACACTTTTCCAATTAATGCACAACAATAAAATACAGAAGTTAAATCTAAATTGATAAATTTTTGCCATTTTTCAACTAATTCTTGATTAGTTTCAAAATCATTTATACCCTTATTAGGCCAACCAATGCCAGCATTTGCAACAAAAACGTCGATCGTTGAATATTTCTTAATAATCAAATCAATTAAATTTTCAATTTCGTTGACATTTGATAAGTTGCATTTAAAATGGTCAACAACAATATTCTTACCATATTTATTTCTGATTTCTTCAACTAAATTATCAACCGCAGTTGAGTTGTAAATGATAATTACGTTACCACCCATTGAAGCAAATGCGTTAACAATTTCCAATCCAATTCCAGATGAACCGCCTGTCACAACACAATTCTTCCCCTTTAATGAAAATAGTTCATTTGTTGATTGACTTATCTCAGGTGTTTCTCTAACTTTAAACATTATGCAATATTTTTTAGTATGAAGTAGTTGAATTTATTTACGTATTTGTTAATCAATTACCTATAAATAAAACACAATTCAAAAAAGGATATGATGTAGATGCAGATATATTTATACATATGTTACCCATCCCGGTCAAGCACTCACTATACAAACCGTTCCCATCATTGTAAAAACCTGGGCAGAAACTGAAAAATCTCTGTTGAGCCCACAAAACAAATACACAATAATGACGCAATGCTCTCATGCGCCACAGGCTGCGCCACTGATAAAACAGATCAACACTTAGATGCATATATAATAGATAATTGCTCTACAACTTTATGTGATATCTTAATCGATTAAACGGTATTTATTGTTGAGTTGTAAAAGAATCGAAAAGAAGAAGTTTACTGTCCGATTAAACGACTTTAAATTCTAAAAATGTTAAATATTCAGAACATTACATGTAACTATAAATACTTTATAAGGCCAATGAACATTTTACATAATTAATAAAGCCAGTAGTCGTTTTAATGTAGTGAATAGTTTGGTTGTACAGAATTTTTCCTATTTAATTTACTATCAATAGTAATGCAAGTTTAAGGTTGATTAAGTTGAATTAGATTCATGTAGATTCAAAAACATGCAACATTTACTAGTATGCGTTTAGATAATGAGAGTACAATCGTAGTAGCTTTTAAAATTATAACAAAGCAAGAGCTTAATGTTATACTCTGCAAAATAGAGCATAGAAATTGAAGCAAACAATAAAAAAATACTAAGCTTAGATTGTTTCAATTTTTTGAATTTTAATTAGTTTATTTATTTGAGGATTTGATTTAACTTCAATATATAATTAGGATATTGTAACGTAACCTAGTTTAATTATTTCCAACTTATAAAGGTTGAGTTTAATTGAGTTTAATAGTAGTTACTGAAATAAAAAAAATAACTAACTAACACTTTTTGTAAGATTAATCAAAAGTATTTTCATTTGATATATTGTTCGATACTTGTTTTATAAAATTGCTACAATGGTTTTGATGGGTTTTTTATTCTCAGTCATTTGTAACTCTATCATTATAAATAGCATCATAATGCAAACTCTAATGAAACATATAATAATTTATGTTCAAGAATGTGATTTGATGCATGAAATAAACAAATATATTTACTAAACATCACACAAAAAAAATTATGATTTTCATTATTGAATCAGTATTTTAACTTGATAGTTACATAGACTTTATTCTTTGAAACATTAAAAAAAATCAACCCTGAAATCATACAGACTAGTCGCTTCATTATATGTTATACATTCATGCACGTATAAACTACCACAATAATCATAGCTGTTCTAAGAGGTTATTAAAAACACAACTATCCTTATAGTAGCAAACTTGTTAAAGCCTAAAAATAATCTGTCACATCTTTATTACTTCAACTTTAACAGTATAATATTTAAAGCTTCTATTACTCACAGCTAATCGGAGTTATATAAACCCAAAATAAAAAACTACGAGTCAATAATCAGAAAAAAGTATTTAAAAAGTCTATTGAATAAAACTTTCGTAATAAAGTTGCTATTACCTATTATTTTTTGTTATCTCTTATTTAACACACCATGAACAAAAATTTTTTTTTCAAAGATAAACATTGAATATGAGTGCCTAGAACATGAATTCGACTTTTTATTTCTAATGCATTCGGAGCCTCTACAAATGTCAAATAATTCACATCTTGCATCACAAAAACCTATTGCAAACAGTTGCTGTGTAAAATAAAAATCATTAAGCAAAACCAAAAATATAATCAATTATCATTATTGTTTTATTTTATTCCGAATTAGACAACATTGAAAATTAGTTAATTTCTAACATTTTTATTTTCTAATATTTATTCCCAGAAAATTTGCAATTTTTACTGAATTGCTGTAATTATGCACTACTTTTAGTTTGAATAAATGGACCATATTTTTTTTTTCTTTTTATAATTTCAAGATTGATTTAACATTGTAGGTAAAAATCAATGTCAAAACAAATAATCAAATAAAAATAAATTATGAACCTAATCACTATAAGTCAAAGTATTCTGGAAAATCAATTCCTGTCACACAAAAGTTGTTGAAAACTATACTAATAAGTCTTCCTTATGTTTCTTTTATTGTTATTTAATTGGATAAGTAAAGCAATTCATCATAATCTAATATGTGTGATTGAATGTATAAAAATAAGTATTGATATTTCAATTACTAAACTGTGGATTATAACTATAAAAGACTAACTATAGTAGTATCAAATGGATTAAAATCTTACATTTTTAAAAATGGATTTATCAATCAATTAATTGCACAGGACTGATTTTCAATGAATTGTTTAGTGAGCTGAATTGATTTTTGGTCCAATCATACCGAACAATCGAGTTTCAATTTGTGGTATTAACTTAATTAAGATTTATTTTTTATATATTAATTAAAAAATCATTAAAAAACCAGTTTTTTTGGTAACCAACAGTTTTGTAAACAATTAACTCTAAAAGCAGGGCCTATGGATATATGATCAGTAGTTGAGTAAAATAAATCACCGTTACTTATAAAAATTATAATATAAAGAAATTAAAGTAATAGAAGAAATCTCTCTTTATATAAATATTTTGATTATAACAAGTCGCCGAGATGAACTAAACATTAAAGGTAAATGTTGAAAATAAAGCAGCGTTGATAACAGGTGAGTCAATTACAACATGAATCTATCATAATCTTTTATCTTTTATTTATTTTATTGATTTAACTTATTCTATTTTATCTTTTATAAAAAGAAATCATTATCTAGATCTTAAATTTATTTAATTTTTTATTCAACTATCGACTGATCTCATTATTATGGAAGCTGTTTTAAAAGTCTTTTCATTACAAACATTACTTGATCAATTCTTGAAAGAATTAAAGAATCATAATAATACATAGCAAAATACTCATATCTAACGAAGCTTTTTCTCTTAGTAAATGCATATGTTTAAATAAAAACTTTGATAAACTTGAGAAATATTTTTGAAAACTATAGATGGCTTTGGAAATTGAAGATTTCAAAATGAAAACTGTAGTATTTCACATGATTAGATATATATATAGTAATGTGTTGTTAAAATGAATACTGATAATTCCGTTCTCTCCAATATCATATCCCTCACTCATTTTTAGTTAATTCTAACTCTATATTAGGAATCCTTTGTCTCTGTTTATTTTGTGTTTTTTTTAATAATTTATAGAGTATTTTAATCACCTAGTTATGAAGTTATTATAATCCTATTCAATGGGTCAATACATTACAACATGTGTTCAATCAGGAATAATTCTAGTACCATTCTTTACAAGCTACAGGTCAATGGATTATATGAGGAATTATTTTCACGTAGTTTCCAGTCTAAAATTAGCACATGTGACCGTGATAATTGATTACTGTTAGCGTGAATTTGTGAAATTAGAATTACTGTTTTAAAAAGGTGCTATCTGAATTGATATGCAATTCATGAATACGCATGAATTGGTTGAAGCCGGATAAGTTTCCCACTGTATTATAATAATGTATCTTATGGTTATTCATAGAAAAATTTCTATCAAATAATTGTTGTAATGTTTTCGCTCTAATTATAGGGTCTATGATTAAATAATAAGTAGATAGTTAAAAGAAAACTATAGACTAGTATATAGATATTAAAAGAACAAAGAAGGAAAATGCCTTTTCGTGTAGATGAACTAACGACTGTCATAAAAATACAAATAAATTATTTGACGTGGAACACCAGTGTAATTAAACAACAAAATCTCATTTCAAAATAATATCGAAGTAATTTGACGAGTTTAAGATTATTACTGATCTTAAACCTATTTTTGAGAACAGAATTTTATACACTGATAGGAAATTACCTAACTGCTCTACAGTGTTATTATTATTTGATTTATTGAAGTGCATTTATTATATGTATTATTTAATCTTTATATCGTTTATTACTGCTTCAATTCTAGATATTCCTCAACTAAAAAAACTTTTTTACAAAACTGTAAACGATTAATAGAGTTCGTTTATACTCTAATGTTGTTTAATTTAATGAATAGTATTATTAAATCATACTCTTGATAATTTAACACTATGACTATTAACTAATTACTATAAGCGCTGATGGGCAGTATATTAAAATATCCTTCTTTCAATGTTACCCGCTTGTTTTCGCAAGTTCATATAGTCTTATATATAATAATATATAGCAAGGGAACTGGAATCTGTTGTAATGTATTTACTCTGAATACAGGATCCATGATTAGTTAATAAGAAGGTGTTTTAAAGTAAACACTATAAAATAATATATAAGTAGTAATGAATATAAAGAGGGAGAAATACCTCTTTATATACAAGAATAACGAGTGTAATAACAATATAAATAAAATACCTCACATGGTACGGCATTGTAGATTAAACAATAGGTTCTTATTTCAACAGAATCATTTAATTATACTCGCCCGTTGTTCCGAGGATCCACTATTATCAGTTCCTTGTTCTAATATCTCTACTTCATGTTAATCTAAAACTCCGCTTTCCAATCTATATATATAATGTTCCGATAAATCTCCAATTATCTACGTTCTAATCACGTGATCTGCACGTGACACACTGGATAAAGTACAGTTGTTTTTATACTTTTAAAAACAAACTAAAGCTGCTCTAGTATAGTGGTCAGTACGCATCGTTGTGGCCGATGAGACCCAGGTTCGATTCCCGGGAGCAGCATATTTATTTTTAGACTTTTTTCTTTTGTCTTTATTTGCCCTCGGCGCTTCACCTTTCCCTTGCGGGAATAATTTTCGGTCATATATATTTTCTAATCATTTTTTCTGTTCTATAAAATGATGTTACTTTTTTCTGTTCTGCAGTTTACATTCCATCTTGCTTTATCTATATCTATATATATACTCACATTATACCTATCGTTTTAGTATATTCATATATACATACGTACTACATACATATCACACACATACATACCTATTAATACTTTTTTGATACCAAAAGATACAACGAAAATGAGTTTTTTCAACGATCAAAGCTCCTGCCAAGTTTCTTCAAATCCTTTAAATAAAATCCTAGAGAATTCAATAGAGAGTGCACAATTTAACAATTTAAAAAATAATGGTGATTTTTCGACTAA
The DNA here is from genome assembly GCA_030573095.1 of Pichia paraexigua. Classification (NCBI taxonomy): domain Eukaryota; kingdom Fungi; phylum Ascomycota; class Pichiomycetes; order Pichiales; family Pichiaceae; genus Pichia; species Pichia paraexigua. The sequence goes on along the minus strand of JAJMCR010000107.1, from coordinate 2,278 downwards.
CCAAAATATACATCGTTTTCAAAATATAGATTCCAGTGTCCATAATGAATTTAATAACTTCTCAAATCAACTGAATCACTCTTTTGAACTCAGTTCTAGCAATGTTATTAAACCAAATAGTCTCAATATCAGTAATAATAATCATCTTGAACAACAGTTCAATTTACAAAATAATTCAAATTCTAACTGGTCCCAAGATTTCAACAAACTCTCAATATCCGACAATATAATTCAAAGTCCTCCATCTATCAACAATTACCAGCCAACCCAAAGCAATCAACATCAGCAGCATCAAACTCCTATAAACGTTTTAACATCAAATCTTAATCACTTTTCTTCAAATCTTCAACGTTTACATTTTAATCAGCAACAAAATATTTCAAACCAATCAAATATTCAATCACAATTATATGAAATTAATAAAGAATTTGATTCAGCATTTAATGAAGTTGAAAGTGAAATAAATTCCGAAATACAGTCACAAAATAAACTTTTTGATGATGATTTAGAAAAGGACCAAGAAAAAGATGATCCAAGTATTGAAGTGAAAGAAGAAGACGATAAAATCAAATTTGCAATGTTAGCTCAAAATGTTTTCAATATAATGAATAATACTTCAAAAAATGTATCTTCACAAACAACAAACAAATTTAAAGCAAGTGCTTTTATGCAATTAATGAACAAAGTGTCAAACCGTGAAATTGAAATTAGTAATGACAAGAAAAAACTAGTTGATCAAAATGGAACAGATATTCGTTCAGAATTATCCGATCCTTTAGTGGGTTTAAACTTAAATGATACTTTGAATTCTGCTTTTGATGCTGCTATCAAAGTATCACAGGGTTCTTCTAATGAAGTTAATGCAACTGATTGGCAAAGTGAGTTCTCTTAATGTTATTAATTTTACTATGGCTTCAGTTGAAGTTTTTTATTTTATAAAATAGTTTTTAAAATTTTTTATGTATTTCTATAAAAAGTAACGTATTTAGAGAAAATAGAAACAGTAAGTTAGTTAAGTACTTCCCTTGTTTAAATCACTAACTTAATATAATCCTCTAATCAAGCAATAAACTATTTTTGTAGATAAAACCTTTTCAATGCTACATAGGCCAACAAAATTGAAGCTCAAAGTTCAATCAAATAAATGATAAAAAAACATATAATTTGTTTAGAAATTTGAGTTTAAAATAACAAACAATAAAGTAGCATAAATCAACTTTTATCTCAATTAGTAGCTTGATCGTGAACATAAGAATAATTTTATTCTTAAAATTAAGTATTACGATATCAAAGAAAAAATCAATTTATTTGAAGGATTTTTAAATGCATGCTAAAGCATAGTTAAAATAGATGGTATTTGAAAGCAATAACATAAGTAGTTTTAAATTTTATTAGAAAGCAAATGTAACATTTTACATCATGTGTAATTTAAATGAAAAATTCCAAAACTCCAAGTAATTGCAAGCCGTTTTTTTATATTTCTTTCGAAATCTTTAAAGTTTGATATTTAATCCCCTTTCCTTAAAAAAGCCATTATCAATAGCACTAAAGACCTAAGGTGGCAAATAAATGCTAAGTACATAGCTACAAGAGTTTGCTTAAAATGGGAGATAGCTTATACTCATGTTCAAAACGGTCAAACATAAATGGCTTTTGTGTTTCACGATATCTGTTTTGACACTTTAATAAATACACAATATGTTAAAAAAAAAAGATTAGTCTCAACAGCATAAACATTTTGACAAGCCGACACTAATATTCAACCATGTTTGATATAAAAAATTTCAAGTTAAGATAGTGATTTAATTCTCAAATACTAAATTTCCTTCAAAACTTTCATCATCTTTGTAGCTAAGTTTATTGTTTTAACCTTCCAATAATTTGATATAGGAATATTTATTAATACCGCATTATTCTGATAAGTATAAATTCCACACTTTAGTAGCTAGAATATATTTTTATCTTCAGTTTGTGCCTCAATTGATGCTTGGTTAGCTTATTCTTCGACTAATATTTTTGATAGATCAAATTCAACAAAGTTGCATTCTTAGTTTACTTTTTCTGTCTCCTTTCATGATTCTAATTCTGGTAATAATAAATTAAATAGTATTAACTTAAAAGTTACTTGGAAAGAGTATGATATTGTTGGTCAATTTTTCTTCAGAGCTGACTCTGATTAGACGTTCTTTTAATTCAACAATAACCAAAAAGATAAAAAATTAATGCGGTTTATGTGGATCGAACACATGGCCTCCAGATCTTCAGTCTGGCGCTCTCC